>JAIEZT010001368.1:16717081-16964581 GCA_019594935.1 Periophthalmus modestus | reverse complement strand
GAGTGACCCTGGAGTGACACTTGTGTGACACTGGAGTGAAACTGGAGTGACACTGAAGTGAGACTGGAGTGACACTGGAGTGACATTGGAGTGAGACTGGAGTGACACTGAAGTGAGACTGGAGTGACACTTGTGTGACACTGGAGTGAGACTGGAGTGACACTGAAGTGAGACTGAAGTGACACTTGTGTGACACTGGAGGGCCGAGGCTGGAGTGAGACTCACACCAGCTCCCAAAGTTTTTCTTTGTGCCTCAGAGTTTTCTATCTGCTGCTCTTTACACTCGGGCCGCTCTCAGACACTTTCCTCATGTCACAAACTACAGCCTCCTCCTACAATTCTGGGCAAAGATTTCAGTGAAAATGCTATGAAGGAAATATTTTCACAATTAAAATAAATTTAGGTGCAGACAGCTCACAGTTTTGATCTGTTTTTCAAGGACTGAGTTAGAGAAGAGCTTTGAAATAAAAAGCCAAAAGTAAAATCTGTAGGAGTGAAGACGTTTCGCTGATCATCCAACTTTTTACTTTTGGCTTTTTACTAAGAACCTGGACGACTGAGGGATTACACATCAGATCTGAAACAGGCCTAAGATATGAAATTTGAGAACGAAAAGTTACACAAATGTTTTAGGTAGAATCCATTTAGATAAAGAGTCTTATCGCTCTGTGGAAAGACGATTCTCTTTGAGTAGCTTAAGTAGAAATGAACGATTCAGCTTTTTTCCCATTTATTTCCTTAAAAACAAAAATAAAATAAGGCAAAACTGATCGAAATGTGTTGTGTAACTGTTATTTCTGTTATTTTTCTCTCAACACCTTTGTATAAATAAAATATCCTGGACCAGTGTTGGATCAGTGAAGCTCCAGGTCCATAGACTTTTATCTCGTGCCTTGTCTGAGGTCTGTGTTTCCTCTGTTGATATTTGTATTTTTCTACACAGACGAGCTCTTCTGCGCCGCTGCGTCTCTGTATACATCTGCTGTTTGCGAGGAGTGGTTCATATTTGCAGAATGTCGTTAATAAGTGCCGGCTGATCCAATTAACCACACGGGGATGTAAACAGCAGCACTGACAGGAGCAAAAACAACACTGAAATCATCTCTCTCCCTCTCTGCAAAACAAACAACAAAGCAACAAGCGTCCGGCCGACAGTTTATCAGCTTCAGACACGCGCTGTCCAGTCGCTGTGTTCAAAACCATCATTTAAACCAGAGCTGCTCCACCAAACTTTGATTCACTCCTCCATGAAACACAGGGCGGGTAATTAAGCCTGGATTTACAGGTGTCCAGTTTAATAAAGGAGTCATCCCTGTGAAACAACAACAAGCTAATGAAGCATAGGGCGCTTCAGTCAAGCTAATGAAGCATAGACTGCTTCAGTGTGCAGCCGCGATGACTTATGAATGGGCTTTAATTTATATGGCACAGTGTTGGCACGGTAAACAAGGTTGAAGAGAGGGCGACGCGTTTGTGATACTCCAGCAGAGTCTAATAAAAGCAGCTAATGCAATGTCTGCGCAAAGCAAATGAAAACATCTTGACCAAAGTGTCAAATAAAACTGAAAAATGAAGTTTTTATAATGAGTAAAGCAACACAATCATAAAATGGCGTCCATCCCCAGTGTTCACAGAGGCAAAGTGTTGAGGTAAATGTATTTGTCAAGATCCCAGTTTGTGCCTGTGTTTCTGGAGCTGGGTGGAGACTCTGGCACCACCCACTACACACCCACCTGCAGCCCATCAGCAACCGAGCCTCCACCTCGGGAGTACGACGGGACTGAGGACCGGACACACTCGGCCAGATCGTCCAATGGGACAGTCCCACTTGGCTCAGTCTAGTTTTTGTGGTTCTGGTTTGTCTTAGTGATGGTGAGATGAAGCCCCACGAAGCATCGATACTTTCGGTCAACTGTGCCGACTTTATAAGGATTCATTTACTCTATAGCGCCATCAAGAGGTCAATAAAATGTACTACAATCTAGTTTCCACCTCAGGGCCATCAACTGAACAAATGTACTACAAAACCAAAGTTAGGACCACAGTGAAACACATTATTATAAATAGAAATGCACCTGTGTTACTTGTAGTAGAGCTTCTAATTAAATAAAGAGAATTAAACCCCAATATTTTTCATTGTTTTTTTATTCAAAACGAGTAGTTTCTTTAATGAGTCCAGACTCCGCTTTTTTGTGAGGATTTCTCCTGCTTTGACTCTGGAGCACAAGAGACATTGTGTAATTTTTTTCTATTAATTGTTAACTAATTTCTACATAAGACAAATCAAGTCAAAGTTCTCCCAAACAGAGGAAAACTTTCTTTTTTTTTCGCTGGTTCCATCTTTTAAACACTCGCAGATAAAAACCAAATTTTGAAATGCTTCTATTGAGTAGGAGCTTTTTAATTTATCATCAAGGTTGTTCCACACACCGACCCCTCGAACAGAAACACAATCACGTTTTTTACTGGTTCTAGTCTTACTTTTTTTGAATAAACTTGTTTGTCTGAGATGATAGTGACTCTCTCTGTTCGAATAACATCTGTGAACAACTGCAATATTTCTACAATTAGTATTTATAGTAACAATTTACCAGAACAGGTAATCTTTCTTCTGACGAGATACTAACCAACATAGAAATATAGAACATTTATGACAGTGGTTCAAAATGGTGGTAATGATGCAGCAAATGCACCAGCCGCTGCTGCAGAGGCTCCCTTTCATTTCCCATTGACACAGTCGGCAGAGTCACCGTGAAATACCTCCTGGCAGGAAATATTCTGGTGACTTTAAAGACGTTATAAACAAGAGGAGGTGGTTTTCATTCGACTGCACACAGCTGAAGAAACGCTTTAGCAGCTGCCGGTGACCATATGTGCAGCGTTCTACTCATTCATTTACGCAGAGCAATTATAATCCCCACACTGCTGACGTGACAGAAAAAACATGTCATTTTATTATACAAGCCAATAGGAATCCATCTATCAGAGAACACATCAGGGCAAGTAACTCCGGACGGATTCTGATCGATTATCTATCAGAACATGGATTGGAATGACGTATTCGGCTGTGCAATTCAAGAGAAACTGATAAATAAAAAATGATAAATACTAATTCCATTGGCTCGAAACCATAGCCTGTTTATATAAATGGACATCGCTAACCTGCTAGCCGCTACGTCCCAAATAGGAAGTGATCATGGTTCCAGCTCCATCGACTCTGGCTCCAATTGACTTTCTATGTAAAACCCGGTGTCGTGTTTCCCGACTGCAGCCTTCGAGGTGCAGGTGGTGGTGGGTCTCAGTTAGCTAGCGGCTAATCCAGGTGTGGACGCTGGTCAACGAGCTGATGTGAAGTGCATCAGTATTTTAAAATTCACAAAAGTGTGAGATTTAGTCTTAAAATCAGCAATAAAATCAAAACAAATCCATGACAAACGAAGGCTCACTGCTCTTAGAAAGTGGTAAAAGAACAAAGACCTGCCAAAGCGACTGTTTTCAATGACAAAAATTGTGAAGGGAAAGGTGTAAACTGTAAAATCATGTGGGACCAGTTGAAGAAACAGGAAAAAAATCATAAAATTGGAAATAACAAACTCCAACTGTGTCTAAATGGATCTGACAGACTCTACAAGTCACATCGTTTTTAATAAAGATTTGGTTGAATCTGTTGACGTTTTGACACAAAACTTCCCTTAAACTCATTTAAAGTCGTCTTAAATGTTCGTATTAACCCTCTACATGATCCTGGGGTTTTTATTTCACGTCTGTGTCTGTAAATCAACATATGAACATTAATAACAGACACATCAGGTCCTTCTGTCCCTGAGGTTGCTCCCACTATCGTTAGCAACAGGTTTGATTAACCCCAAAGAGCCTGTTTGGACCTGGTTTCCACAAAAAAGAAAACCCTGTGAGCCGCAAATACTTTTTCACATCTAAAATGAAGCTGTTTTGTTTTTACCTTTACACTTTGTATAAACAACTAATGTGTGTTTCTTATGAAATCCATGAAGTGCTGCAGAGAAAATTGAACTTTATTTTTGTAATGACACATTTTTAACATTTTGAACTCTTAAAAAATTAACAAAAAAAAAAACATGCCGAGTTGAAGGTAAATATAAAATATAAATATCTGCATAAATATTGATTTTACCTGGTTAATGGGACTGAAGTGATCATGACTTACACCTGCAAATGCGTTTTAGGCGGTGTTTTAGGTGGAGTTTTGAGTGTATACTGGCTTCCTCGAGTGTGATGCTTATTTTGAGCAATTAAATTTTAATATTTCATTTTGGGCGGCGTTTGGGTGGTGTATTGGGCGGCATTTTGGGCGGCTTTTGGTGGCGTTTGGGTGGCGTTTTGGGTGGAGTTTTGGGCAACATTTTGGGCAACATTTTTTGTGGAGTTTGGGCGCATTTTGGGCAGCGTTTTGAGCGGCGTTTGGGTAGCGTTATGGCCTGTATACCGGCTTCCTCGAGTGTGACGTTATTTTGATAATGAAATCTTAATATTTCAAAATTCACAATAATCTTCCAATTTTGAAAAAGAACTGACACAAATAAAATACACTTCAATTAAACACTTCTAACTTATTTTCCCAAGCCACGCGGAGCCGCAGTTTAAGGTTGAGCGAGCCGCAGGTTGGCGACTCCTGAGCTCAGGGACGGGGCGTTTCCTTCAACAGTCTGGCTCTGGATCGGCTCTTTGTCTCTCTGATACTCAGATCCAGATTCTCCGCTGTAACTGCTCCTCGATGAGCTTCATTTGGAGCTGAACACTGTGACGTCACTTCTTCAGTCTCTGTTTGAAGTCTATTCTGTTTGTTTTCCATCTTGGATCCTCGTGATATAAACGCACTTATCTCTGACGCTCTAAATTCTTGATGTTTTCCAGATGACCTTTTTAATCAAAGATGGATTCTCTAAAGCTTTAATCATGGCCAATTCGGGAAGTTCGAATCTCAAGAGAAATCCTCAAAGGAATAAAAAAAAAAAAACGGTTATATAACATGGACTCATTTCAAAACGCTGCCAACAGAAGAGATCATTTGCATCCAGACAAAAGCATATGTTATTGTGCTTCGATGGTGAGCTGCTGCTGGAGCACGAGCCCCACATTCTCATAAATGAATAAATAAACATTTTGACACTGTTAACTTATTCATGCCCAGCTCCAGTGGCTGAAATATACTCCAAGCTTTCACATGCCACTGAGAATCCTTGAAAGTGAAATGTGCAAATCCAATAGGAGCATGAAAAATGAATCTGAGCGTCGGTCCCGCTCCCAGAATAACAGCGAGCCACCGCAGCCTCGTTAAACGACCTCGGAAACATCAGTGAATATATAGACATCATTATTTACCACAAGTAGACATAAGTATTTTTGAAATCTATGTCAAAATCATCAAAAATGCATCGTCATGACGTCAGCTTTTCCATTTGGGGTCGACGCAGCAAATTATTCACCCGATATTCCCAGATTCTTGAGAACAATTATGGTTTCACTCACTTAAGGGGCCCATATTACCTCAAAGGGCCCGTATTACCTTAAAGGGCCCATATTACCTTAAAGGGCCCATATTACCTCAAAGGGCCCATATTACACTATTCTCTGTCCTAATGTCGTTTCCTCGGCACAAACAGACCTGGAGTTGTGTTTTGTTTCATTCTCACATGTTTAACACACAAACCTGCAGATTTAGGCTTCTTCTCAAACTGAAAGCACTCTGTCCCACCTTGTGATGTCATCATGTGGTGATACAGGAAGTGCTCCACTGTGTTTTTAAACTCCACACACCTTCACTAGAATCATTTGGATGATTTCACTCCTGGAGTTGCCCATCTACTACTGAACCAAAGGTAAAAGGAGCTGTTAACATGAAAACTCCTCTCCTCCTTTCCCCCACTTCTTCTCCTCTCCTTTCTTCCTCCTTTCCTCATCTTCTTTCACCCACTTCTCCTCTCCTTTCCTCCTCCTCTCCCCTTCTCCTCGTCTCCTCTTCTCCTCCTCTCCTTTCCTCCACTTGATCCCCTTTCCTTTCCTCCTCTTCTCCTCCTTTCCTCCACTTCTCCTCTCCTCCTCTTTTCTCTTCTCCTCTCCTCTTCTTTCCTCCACTTCTTCTCTCCTGTCCCCCCTCGTCTCCTCTTCTCCTCCTCGTTGTTTAGACTGAGCTGTTCACTTGAAAACTACCACTTGATGACATCACAAGGTGGAACAGACCATTTTGAGCTTTGGAGATGTTACAGACTCAGAACAAAATACGACTCCAGGTCTGTGTTTTTGAGGAGTAAACGTGTTAGAACACGGCGTAAAGCTCAAAAGAGTCAGTTTTGTGTCATATCGGAGCTTTATTCTTACACTGCTGTAATTTACCTTTTCAATTCAATTCTGCAACTGAAGAATTAAAATTAACAACAGCTACAATAAACTTTGAAAAGTCAATGTTTGTAAGTGCCTCCTTTTTAAAAGGCTTGTCAAAAAGAAAAGAAAAAAGACACGTTTCTCTTGTAATTTCATTGTCATAACTCGTGTCCTGGTTTCTGTCCATTTTCCATAACTGTGAGCACATTTAGCATCAGGACAGACGAGTGTGGGCTAAAAGCAACATGTTTTCTGTCGTAAATGTACTTCACGGCCCAAGGATAATGCACAATGGCCATAAAAGGAGGAAGGTAAAGGAAGAAAACACAGACAAACACATTCTGTAAGTGCAGCTCGGTCAGCGTCTCACATGAGGATGATGAGGATGATGAGGAAGCTGTGGAAACTGTCCGGGTCAAGGCAAATTCAGAGTCTATAAATGATGATGGACTGTGTTAAAAGTACAGAAGTGCACAGATCTACAGCTCAGAACATTTAGTGCCGCTCAGACGCAACACACATGAAAACATGATCTTTACTCGACACGACAAACATGAAAAAACATGATTTTAACTCAACACGACAAACACGGCACTGCATGGAAAAAGTACTGTCACTTTAGTGTAGCTCAGCCAGACACAAGCTACATAATTTACATATTAGACATTATTTATATTCTTTTTAAAACATCTTTTACAGGTTAAAATAATGCCTTTGTGCAGAAAACACATGTAGCTCCCCTTAGTTGGATTTGAATAAAAAATGCACAGGATTTCTACTGGTGACGTAATAATCCAGGGAAAATTTAATTGGAGTAATCCTTAAGGCTCAGCTTCAAAAAAGGATTAACAGAACAAAAAACTAAAAATGTGTTTGTAATGTGTCCATGAAATATATCCACACATCCTCACAAGACGCCTCCCAGATGAGACCGTGTCAGTCTGTGCTCTCCCAGTTTTATTAAATAAAAAAATAAGTATTTATTTATTAGTTTATGTGAAAAGGGAACAATGCACATCAATAAAAAAATCTGTAGAGCCCTGACAAGATGCGAAATGCAGCACAAAAAACAAAATCTACATGATATCACATTATAAATATGTATGATATATGACAAACTATTGCGTTATATAAAAGGTTTGTAAAAAGATATAAAAGTTAAAGGTCACATACAGCAGGAGACTGAACTGGGCAGCTCCCACAGAGAAGCAGACTGGCTGAAGCCTCTTTTTTTCTCACTGGGCCGAGGAGCAGACCTGCTGCTGCTGTTTGAAGAAATCACAAAGTGTTTGTGGAGCCAGGCAAGAATTTAAAAAACACATTTGCATTTCCTGAAATGTGACCACACTTTCCCAATTTAACAGTTTATATTTAACCAAAAACTGCAGTCGTGATGGAGAAAATGCTTCATGTCCAGGAGTTTCAGGCTTCAGAGTCGTACAGCCCTGTGACCAGCTGGTGGCGCTGTGGGTTATTATTACGCCGTTGAAAAATAGTTTCTTGGTTTAGACTTCGCCTGATCCATCTAAATGTGCTAGAGTTAGCTTCTGTTAGCTCCTGTTTGGGTAACGTTCTTCACATGTTGTTTAAATGTAAAATTTTAGTCTTTTTACACTGTGTCACGACATTTTCTCAGCTACAGCAAACACACGAGGACGCAGAGAAGTTTAGGGTCTTTTTTAACATTCAGATGCAGCTTCTTCCTTTTCTTTTCCATGTACCAATCACAGTGTTGTCTTCGTACATTTATACATCAGTTCCAGGACAAACAGACGGCAGGTCGTTAAAGTAAAGGCCGAATAGAAGAGGCCCCAGGATTGACCCTTGGGGGACTCCGACATTACACACCAGATGGGACGACAGTGTGTTTTTTTACTCTGACTGCGTGTGTTCTGTGTTCTAGATGAGATTTGACCCAGTTTACAGTTGAACGGTGATCATTTTAAGACGAGAACATTATGGCTGATGATGTGAAAGGGAAACAGCAGCGACTACGCCCCCCTGTGTCCAGTTTAGACTTTACACATTCACTGAAAAAACAAGTGTCCGTGTCGGTGGAATGGTTGGCTTCGCGGGGTGTAGCCTGTATCACGACTTGTTAATAGTGATGGGACTTTCAGCTCTTTTGTGGGATCTGAATCTTTTGGCTCTGCTCCTTTCAAAGAGCCGTTCAAAAGAAAAGGCTCTTTTTATATTGATTTACATGATAGAAGCCAATGTGAGAACTCATTTTATCTACAAACTAATCACAGAGAAACGACCGAGGCTACGACCTGTTTAAATGGTTCAAACAGAGAGTGGGAGAGAGTTTAACCTTTGAAATTATGAATAATCAAAGTAAAATGTGGTACTATCATAAGAGGAATAAAAAGACTGGTCCAGTACACACCTGTCGGCCATTTCTGACACCACAGGCAGAACGCTGATAGGTCTGTAGTGCGTGACTTTGTTCACATTTCCTGACTTAACGACTGATGTAACAGTGGCTCGCTTCCACATCTTTGGACACAATGAAAGTCTAAGTGATGCATTTATCATTTTAGTGCTGGGACCAGTAAGTGTCTCTTTGTCTGTCTTAAACAATATTGAATCCAATCCATATGAATCCTTTGAGTACGAGATTTAAGTGGGCCCCTTAGCAACACTGTCAATCAAACCTGTTGCTAACGCGAGTGGGTGTGACCTCGGGGAAAGAAGACGCCTGATTTGTCTGTTTTTAATGTTCATATGTTGATTTACAGACACAATAGTGAAATAAAAACCCCAGGATCATGTAGAGGGTTAATACGAACATTTAAGACCAAAAAGATGAGTCTGACAGCAGCAGGTACAGAGAGAGGAGACACAGTTTAGAAAAAAAACTAAAAATAAACTCAAAATAACAATAAATAAATAAATAACAAATAAACAAAAACAAAAAAAAAAAAACGCAACAAAATAACTAAAAAAAAATTAAAAAATGAACTCAAAATAACAATAAATAAAAAAACAAAAACCTCAAAAAACAAAAAAAAAAAAAAAAAAAAAACATTTAATTTAAGACAAAAAGACGAGTCTGACAGCAGCATTTACAGAGAGAGGGGACACAGTTTAGGAAAAAAAACAAAAAAATAAACTCAAAATAACAATAAATAAATAAATAACAAACAAACAAAAAAAACAAAACAAAAAATAACTCAAAAAATAAAAAAAAAATGAACTCAAAATAACAAAACAAACAAACCTCAAAATAACAAAAAAAATAAAAAATAAATAAATAAAATAAAAGAACATTTAAGACCAAAATGACAGCAGCATTTACAGAGAGAGGGGACACAGTTTTTCAATAGAAAATAAACTGGAGCCAGAGCCATGATCACTTCCTGTTTGAAACGTGGCGGCTTAGCTCTGTCCAATTATATAAACTGTCTATAGTTGAGACGGATTCGACGACAAGACTTTAAATGAGTTTATGTGTCAAAACATCAACAGATTCAACCAAATCTTTATTAAAAACGATGTGACCTGTAGAGTCTGTCAGATCCATTTAGACACAGTTGGAATTTTTGTTATTTCCAATTTTATGATTTTTTTCCTGTTTCTTCAACCACTTTCCCACATGATTTTACAGTTTTACGTTTTTCCCTTCACATTTTTGTCATTGAAAACAGTCGCTTTGGCAGGTCTTTGTTTTTTTACCACTTTCTAAAGAGCAGTGAGCCTTCGTTTGTCATATTGTTTTGATTTTATTGCTGATTTAGATTAGCCGCTATCTAACACTTTTGTGAATTTTAAAATACTGATGCACTTCACATCAGCTCGTTGACCAGCGTCCACACCTGGATTAGCCGCTAGCTAACTGGGACCTACTATCTGCACCTCAAAGGCTGCAGTCGGCAAACACGACACCGCCATTGAGCCGCCGCCGCTGCCTCCGCCTGCCTCCACCTGCCTCCACCTGCTCCGTGTTCACTCCGTTGTTGATGGACGCTGCTGACCTTGTCTCGGGGGATTGGTGAATGTCTCTCAGTATCAAAACAAAGCGTCATCATAAGTTTGTCGCTTCGTTGGTTTTTGATTTTGGTGATTCTCCGGTTTTTGGGGTTGGTGCAGGACAGGTTCATGAAGGTGTCGAACAGTTCGCAGTTTCCATATTTCACAAGGTTTAACATTTGTGTTCGTACTAGAAGTTGGCGCTTGACTTAAACTGTTTGGTCGTTCGTAGTTTTGGAAAGAGCCAGTGTCTTACAACTAGAAACTACAAAGTGCTGCCGAGTCGACCTGCCGCCGTCTTTTTACCCGTCGCCTTAGACTGGGGAAATAATCAGTCAGATGTTTAAAGATAATGTATTTTTTATTCTTTAAAGGACTCATTATAACTTTTTAGTATGTGAAGTCCAGAATTAGAAACAGTCATTTAACTTTCTACTTAGGGGATATTTGATATTCAAAAGACAGTTATAAATTCCATTATAAAATCAGCTTGGTCACAAAGGGGAACGGGAACTGCTGGACTGCTTAAGAATAAAAGATTAGCACTTTGCCAAAACTGGTTCACAAAATGAGAATTCAAATGTGTACTTGATTGTGGCAAAGACATAAATATTAATGCATCTGTGGCAAAAAGCTGTGAGAGATTACATTTAAGCTGAATTTATGGAAACTGTGTGACGATAATCAAAGACAGCTGCCTCGTCTGTGCAAAGTGCATGCAAATAGAGCTGTGCATTTAACCTTACGTTAGCAGCTGGCTAATGAGCATAATTTTGCATGTTAAAGATTTCCATTTTCTTCACGATCGTACATTCAAAACAACATCATAAACAATCTATACCTCAGGGTGTTTTGATAACCAGAGCACATACATGTTACAATCAACCTGCAGCTTGGGACGGTGGCGTTTTATGTCGGACGGAGCCTCTGTCGTTCTGCTCCATCAGAGAGAGAGAGCACATCGTCACTCTAATGCACACAGAACGGCTGCAGAAGAAGAAAGAGCAGTCTGGACTCCAAGTGGAACGCTAATGAGATGCTTTCAAAAGACACAGCCTTGCAACCGGCCAGCCGCCTGGTGCTTAGGGGAATAGCAGGCATGTAAACACACTGGAAATAATGCCTCATACATACACGGAAATGGACAGCTTGTTACGCTAAACCAAGGCTGTCTTCTTCAGCTAATGAGAGGAGAGGAAGAGCGGGATGAGAGGAGACGGGAGCATAATGGTGTGCAGTGCAGGGAAAGTGCCGTGTGAAACTAAAGCCAGAGGAAAGATAATGGTGGCGTGACAGGGAATACCGTGTGCATCCTCGTTACAGTCCATACCTTTGGCGTGGTTCCCAAACATCATCAGGTTTAAGTAAATGTGAGACAGAGACACGAGCTTCATAAACTGCAGCAGTGAGTGAAGCATCATCTGATCCATGTGACAACTGGTCCATTTGAAGAGATGGTTCTGTCAATCGCATTGATTTAAGCAGATCTATTCTGCAAAATCGACTTTTCAAAGCCTTTGCCATGTTACAGTTGTTTCCTGTTCTCATTTTTTCAGAGTGATTCGTGCATGTTTGAACAGTCTTCAATCGTTTATCTTTAAGACGCCATATTGACGATTAATCCCAGTCTTCACCGCCGCTGGTACACGCCCACAGTGACGGACTTTTTTCATTCTTCTTATTTTCTTTTCTTAATCGATGATACTCGTAGGATTTGGCAGAGTCGCATAGTTATTTTGGTACAAATTTTAAAATCTGTGGCTGTCCATAGGGGGCGCTGACAGCTACATGGCGCTTGGTTGTGAAGACATTTGTAGCTCAGTTGAGTGTTTGTCCACTGGTCTGAAGGTTGGCGGTTCAAATCCCGCTCTTGACATAAAACATCACTGGTTGAGAGGTCAGATCCACTGACTCAAAGGTTGGCGGTGCGATTCCAGCCCTCACAGATGAATGCTGTCGTTGTGTCCTTGGGCAACACACTTACCCCACCTTGCCCCGGTGTCTGTGTGAATGGGTGAGCGGTTCCTTGATGTAAAGTGCTTTGAAGGTGGAAAAGCGCCGTATAAAAATGTGAACATTCACCATGTCAGCTCCCATTTGGAAAAGCAGTTTTCTAACACAAACTTCAGTGGACTTGTTTCTTTTATTAAGTCGTTTTAGATGAATATTGTGATTTAAAATGTACAAACTATAACATAACGATCCACGGGTGTCAGAGATTATAACTACAGAGACACACAAGCACAACAGGTCTGCTTTAAATTATTATTATGCACAGTGTATTTATGTGAGTGGGATCCCCTCTCCACAGATCTGACCTGTAACTTGGCCTGGGAGTCACCTGCTTGTCTCCATGGGAATAAATAAGTTTAGTAACACCTCCACAGAGAGAAGCAGGACAGTGAATAATCAAGTTTGCAGATATTTCATTACATCTTAAAAAGCTTAAACAATTTGATTATTCTTTGACACTTTTTTTTTCGTTTTGGCCTCTGTAACACGGCTGTCGACAGGAATTTGGGGACCTGGGGCAAGAAACCTCACACGGGCCCCTTCTAATATAAATTAATAGGAAAAGGGTCCAACTCTGGGGCTGGGACAACACTCCTTTGTCCCCCCCTAGAGCTTTTTCTAGTAGATCAGATTGTTTTCCCCTTTCAAATAAGGTTAATTTTGTTTTTTAGTAACAGCAGCAAGTATAGATTTCTTTGTAAACTGAACACGCAGGAAAAGGCCAGGTTTAAAGGTCAATGGTCACATTTTTATGCAGCGCTTTTCCACTTTCAAGGCTCTGAAAGTGTTTTAAATCAAGGACCTACTCTCCCATTCACACACACATTCATACCCCAGAGTGCGCAGACACGGAGAGAGCGGGATTCGAACCACCAACCTTCAGATTCATGGACAAACGTCTACACAGCGACAGCCGTTTCTTGGGGAATCGTTGCGTCTTTCCTCTAAACATCCTTCAGGACATGTGTGGAGAGCTGCTCATTTCCGGCTCCCTCCTCTTAACTCCCAGATGCATTATTCTACCGAGAGCTGCCGCGAGTGACGATGATGATGGAGGGACGCTGCAAATCAAGGGCACTCACAGACACGTGGAAAAGGCCTTCCTAAACCCCACCGACGCAGTTGTACAGTCGCCATGGCGCCCAAGGGCATACACATCTATTGTAAACGACATTGCGTTTCAAGCCAGGACCCTCGTGCTCCTGACAATCCTTTTAAGCTCCGCTCTCAGGGGAGAACAAACATTTTCTACACAGTTACATCATGGGTCATTTACCTCTTGTCCCGTTAAACCTCTTTGTCTATATTAGCGTCCGGGCCGTGCTAGCATAAAATGGCCCCTTCAATTAACATTTGCTTATTACATTAGATCCAAGTGTAGCATCAGTGTGACCTTCATGGCAATGCAGGGGTTAAACACAAGACAAAAAAAACAATACAGTGGTCCGTTCTAAAAATAATCTGTTATAGGCGAAAACCGTGAAGTAGCAGCTTTGTTTCTTGTCTGTAAAACCCCTCACCACACACGTTATACACTTTTCTCACACAGGCATTAACATTTTCTCACATTTCTCTCTTGTTTAAACACAAAGTTCAAACCTTCGTCGGTGCCTTTGTCGGTTCAGAACGTTTCATCGACATTGTGGGTTTGTCGGGGAGAAAACTTGCAAACATACAGCACTTCAGAGAACACAATGGTCTACAGTCCCTCAGCCAATCAGGACGCAGAACACAATGGTCTACAGTCCCTCAACCAATCAGGACGCAGAACACAATGGTCTACAGTCCCTCAACCAATCAGGACACAGAACACAATGGTCTACAGTCCCTCAGCCAATCAGGACGCAGAACACAATGGTCTACAGTCCCTCAGCCAATCAGGACGCAGAACACAATGGTCTACAGTCCCTCAGCCAATCAGGACGCAGAACACAATGGTCTACAGTCCCTCAGCCAATCAGGACGCAGAACACAATGGTCTACAGTCCCTCAGCCAATCAGGACGCAGAACACAATGGTCTACAGTCCCTCAGCCAATCAGGACGCAGAACACAATGCACACTCATACACTGTAAAAAAAAACTTGTAAAAGTGCACATAAAAAATCCACAAAACAGCGAAACCACAAATTATGAACCTCGATATATTGAGGGACAACTGTAAACCATGGCCGACAGTGGCTCACTTGGTAGAGCTCTGGATATAAACATCACTGGTTGCACAGTCAAATCCACCGACCCACAGGTTGGCGGTGCGATTCCAGCTCCCACAGATAAAAGCTGTTGCTTTGTCCTTGTTATAAATGTGTGGTTCTGTGATGTAAAGATGGAAAAGTTCTGTATAAAAATGTGACCGTGTACCATTCAACCTGCTGCCGTTTCCTCCAAAAGATCCGAAGAAATATCACAGTAATACTGCCTCTGTGCGCCCTCGGGTTGGAACCAGCGAAGAAGTCATCAAGAACGTCTCTTTAAACGTCAGTGTTTTAAAGCAGCTACGAGCACTGGGAGTCACTCGGACTCTACCACGAGGCAGACTTACCCCACACCGGCGTAATTAGTGCAACATGAGCCAAGAGGACCATTTTATCAGGCTACGAACTAATTCAGGGAGTGAAACCGAGTAGAAAAGGTCAAGTGACACGTCTGTCAGACTTCCAGGAGGCCTTGAGGTACGCGGTGCCAGTCCCAAATGTGGAGCTCCGCAGATGGCTCAGCTCGAGGGGCAGGCTGCTCACACCACTCAACACGTCAGCCAGCGTCAAACGCACAACCAGAGATACACAGAGTCAAACACACACACCCAGAGTCAAACGCACACTCAGAGTCACACACCAAGAGTCACACACCCAGAGTCAAACGCACACTCAGAGTTACACACCCAGAGTCACACACACACACACCCAGAGTCACACACACCCAGAGTCAAACACACACCCAGCGTCAAACACGCACCTAGAGTCAAACACACACCCAGAGTCACACACACAGAGTTACACACACAGAGCCAAACACACACCCAGAGTAACACACACCCAGAGTCAAACACACACACCCAGAGTCAAACACACAGAGTTACACACACAGAGTCAAACACACACCCAGAGTAACACACACCCAGAGTCAAACACACACACCCAGAGTCAAACACACACACCCAGAGTCAAACACACACACCCAGAGTCAAACACACACACCCAGAGTCAAACACACACACCCAGAGTCAAACACACACCCAGAGTCAAACACACACCCAGAGTCAAACGCACACTCAGAGTTACACACCCAGAGTCACACACACACACCCAGAGTAACACACACCCAGAGTCAAACACACACACCCAGAGTCAAACACACAGAGTTACACACACAGAGTCAAACACACACCCAGAGTAACACACACCCAGAGTCAAACACACACACCCAGAGTCAAACACACACTCAGAGTTACACACCCAGAGTCAAACCCACACACAGAGTCAACACACACCAAGAGTCACACACCCAGAGTCACACACACACACACACACACACACACACACACACACACACACACACACACACACACACACACACACACACACACACACACACACACACACCCAGAGTCACACACACACCCAGAGTCAAACACACAGAGTCAAACACACACTCAGAGTTACACACACAGAGTTACACACACACAGTCAAACACACACACACACCGCGTCATATGGACAATTCAAAAAACAAACAAACTTGTGTGTTTTTTATCATTTTCATGTTTTTCAGGCGTAGCAGCTCCTTCCCGAACTCTAACTCTACTATTGTTAGATCATGTAATAAACCTGCAGACGTCAGACTCAGACTCAGTTTTTCGTTTCATAAAAGGTGAATTTAAACCCATCACTGTCTCTGTGAAAAAGCAGGTCGTCCATCGCGTCTGTCAGAAGAACAACACTGTGTAAATGTGTTTATAAAGGACTGACTCAATATCTCACTTTTAATCCAAGATCCCACAATTGTCTACGTCTAAAAACAAAAATGGGGGAAAAAACAAGCTTTTAATTATTTGGCTTCCTAAAAATGGAATATATTTCAAGGACATGTAAACCTAGATAGATCTAGTGCCACATAAAACCACAAGGAGTCAGTGAGTCTGTAGGTCTGGGGACGATTTGGAGCAGTTACATATTTGGAAATCTGACCGTGAGTATCATAGCAACCAAGGAGCCAATCAGGAGAGAGGCTGTTCAAGGTAACGCCCCTTCCCGCCCACACCGCTGGTTTAACGGGGAGCAGACGCTTAGCAACGCTGTCAATCAAACCTGTTGCTAACGCTAACGGGAGCGACGTTGGGGAAAGAAGGACCTGATGTGTCTGTTATTAATGTTCATATGTTGATTTACAGACACAGACGTGAAATAAAAACCCCAGGATCATGTAGAGGGTTAATACGAACATTTAAGACCAACATGAGTCTGACAGCAGTCCTGGTTTAGTTCTGGTTTAGTTCTGGTTTAGTCCCAGTTTAGTCCCGGTTTAGTCCCGGTTTAGTCCCGGTTTAGTCCTGGTTTAGTCTTGGTTTAGTCCTGGTTTAGTCCTGACGTAGTCCTGGTTTAGTCCTGATGTAGTCTTGGTTTAGTCTTGGTTTTGTCCTGGTTTAGTCCTGACGTAGTCCTGATGTAGTCCTGGTTTAGTCCTGATTTAGTCCTGGTTTAATTCTGATTTAGTCCTGGTTTAGTCCTGGTTTAGTCCTGGTTTAGTCCTGGTTTAGTCCATAGTTCATATGTTGATTTAAAGACACAATAGTGAAATAAAAACCCCAGGATCATGTAGAGGGTTAATACGAACATTTAAGACCAAAATGAGTCTGACAGCAGCAGGGACAGAGAGAGGGGCCAGTTTTTCAATAGAAAGTGAATTGGAGCCAGTTGATGGAGCCGGTTAGCAGGTTAGCTCTGTTCATTCATACATAAAGTCTATGGTCTGGGCGCTGTCTCACACGCCGTCGTGGGAGGAGCCGCAGACGTCAGATCCGACTAAAACGATCACACCAGAAATGTTGAGTCATTTTCCAAACTAAAGACAATTTTTTATTTTGAATCTTCAAAGCAAAACTGTAGTGTTTTATGGATGCAGCGATGAGCCGAGGATCCAATATTTATCCTATTGCAATGAAAATGTAATCAACGGTGAAATATATCCATTAGAACAGCCTCTGACAGAAACACGGGCTTCAGCTGTTGTATCTGAGGAGGATCAGTCTCCTCTGACACGCCGCCGTCTGCCGTCTTTTCCACATTAATAAAATATGTCTCCAGTCCGACTCCGGAACGAGGCCCGGCGCAGATATCTTTCCGTAAAGGTAGCTCCAATTACTCCAGGACTGTGACCTTGAGAAATCATTCATTCTTAAATCAAAAGATAATTACGATCACATGATTAAAGCGGAGACTGGCGATTAGCTGTCGTCTTCAGAGAAACCAATCAAAGACGGGCAGGAGATGAAACTAAACACATTTAAACCAAAATCTCACAAGCATAATGGAGCTCCCTGCTGTGCTCGTGTCTGAACACAACAGCGTCCGACCAAAGTCTTTCAAATGCACATTTCGGGACATTACACAAACATGTTGCTAATAACGCTCAGTATTTATGAATCTAGAATACACAGAGTCTCCTTTTAGCGCAGCACGACCGGCAGTTGTAATCAGTAATAAGCAGGCTTCCCGTCGTCCTCACAAGAGAGGCAAATACAAGATGGCTTTGTAATTTCAAAAGAGGGTTTCATTTTAATCTGCGAGCCAGAGACGCTCGAGTCTTTGTACCGGTATGTTGTCTCAGAAATGGGCCCTAGAAGAACCTATTCAAAGTCCCAATGGTTGTTTCTAGTCTTCTGCCCCCATGAGAGCAGCAGAGTCTGTGGTGCACCTCTCAAAACGAGCTCTCAGAAGGCTATCTTTAGACAAATACCACACGCCTGTGACGGCCCGGAAACAAGAACGCAACAGCAGACTAATGGGAAACACTGAGGCCATTTTATCTTTATGTTTTTAAATAAGGCACTAAACTCTGCCAGAGGGAGAAATAATAATTTTTTACTTTTACATAAAGACGCATCTATAATTCAGGACCTCCAGGGACTCCACAGGTTCAGACCGATTCACATTAAACCAGATTCTGATTCATTTTCTTCACCTGTTGCTGCCTCATTTTTGGAATAATGTTTCTCTGCTAAACCGTGTGTGCGACTCTTCAATTATTCTGTCTTTTTTCATTTATTTACTTATTAATTTTGGGCAAGTGAACATTTTTCCTTTTTTTTTTTTTACAATGGAACACAAATAGCATCTGTGTTGACGTCAATGCGGTTGTGCCATAGTCTGTGTAAAAAGTGGATCAAGTGAGTGTCACGTCACCCACAGCTTCAGCTCCAAATGAAGCTCGTCGAGGCTGGAGCCGGTATATGGACGATTTGGAGCCGAGTTTCATGTTTGGAAGTATCATAGCAACCAAAGAGCCAATCAGGAGCGAGGCTGTTGACGGTAAAGCCGAGCAGGGCGTCGTGTCTTATTAACCTCCTGAGATCTGACGTCCTCATATGGGTCACAATGCAAATTTTTAGAAGAAGAAGAACAGCAACAATGCAAAAATGTTCAATTCTGAATATTTTTAAGAGTTTAGAATGTTTATATATAATCTTTTTTTTGTACAGGCTCATGTCTTCTGCACCTCTGAGCTGCTCTTCACATGAGACACATTGATCCAAGAGGCACAATCGTTTTTACTCAGGAAAAATGTTGCTGTTTCGGGCTCCTAATGAATAGTTTTTGCAAATCATGATTCAAATGTTCTATCAAAATGATTAAAACTGTAACGGTGTGTGGAGGTAAGGACCCACACGCCGCACAAAAAGTACAGCTCAACTTGGAAGTGTCAAAATCTGATTTTATTCCAGAAAACAGAAGCAGAGCCTGCATGTCCTCAGTGAAAAACAGATGAACAAACTCAAACGAAACAAGACAAACTCAACATCAGCAACCGCAGCAAAAACAAGGATCCAGCAAACTAAAAAGAACAGGGAACAGAATATAGAGGCTGCCTCCCTGATTAGCAACTGGGAAAAGGTGCGGAGCCAACAGGGAGGCAGCAACCAAAAAACGGAGCTGGGTCTGGAACAAGGTCAGGAGCAGGAGCAGGGTCTGAACCCCCCGGCGGGGCAAACAGGCAGGGCCAAGGCAGGGTCAGGGCAGGCAGGGCCAAGGCAGGGCCAAGGCAGGGTCAGGGTCAGGGCAGGCAGGCGGCAGGACAGGACAGCAGGACGAGCAGGAAGGATCAGAACCCCCCGGCGGGGCAAACAGGCAGGACCGTTATAATACGCAGGAGCAGATCATGACAAAAACGTAGAACAGACATATTTTTTCTCAGAAACTACATAATGTAAAAAAAAAAAAAAAAAAAAAAATAAAAAGTTTTTACTCATCAGGTCCAATCATCCCAAATAACGAAGATAAATTAATAAAGCCGCGAAAGAGCTCGGGTCTCAGGAGGTAAATGGTCATATCTTGACACAAAAGTGAAATAATATGAACATTTTAAAACCAAAATGACGAGGCTCAATGCAGCAGTTAATGAGAGTTACAGTTTTTCGATGTAAAGTGAATTGGAGCCAGAGTCGATGGAGCCGGATCATCACGAGCACTTCCTGTTTGGAACATGGTGGCTAGCGCGTTAGCTAAGTCGCACTGGAGTATAAGTCGCACCACCCAAAAAGTGCATAATAATGACAAAAAAAACATTATTTCACATTTAAATCACATCTGAGAATAAGTCGCACTTATAGTTTGGCACAACCACATTGACGTCAGCACAGAAAGAAGGAAGAATGTTCAAGCAAAAAAATGAAAAAGACAAATGATTGAAGAGCTGTACACACTGTTTAGCAGAGAAACATTATACCAAAAATGTCCACATGAGGCAGCAACAGGTGAAGAAAAGAAATCAGAAGTCGCATCATTGGCTAAACTATGAAAAAAGTGCGACTTATAGTCCAGAAAATACGATATATGTACAGTCTATGGATCGTACCAAGAGAAACTAGAATGAAATAAATGCACGTGTAGTATTTTTACTTTCTGGGAAGAAGAGACAGTATTTAATCCCACCCCTACTGTTTTTTTTTGTTTGAAGAAGCGATTGAGATTAGCTCGTAGCAAAACTCTCCGGATAAACTCTGGAACGTCCTTAGAGAATCTGAAAGGCATGAATAAGTTTATTTGTGGCTCCCTGTAGTGAAGAAATACACTTAATACCCCCAGATCTGGAGCAAGGACACAGGACACAGGTCTGGGTGTCACGGCGTCTTATCTCCGAACAACTCCAGTCTGTTATTCTCAAACCGTCACGTTTCTGAGGAGTGTTATATAAAACGATGTTCTTTAGTGATATGAGACAGTGCTAAAGCAAAGAACGCATTCATCTTGATCTCAGATTGTAACCACCCAGAGTAATCACAACAGTGCATCAATATGTCATTAGAGGAACGGCCGAGTGCCATGTCGCTCCTGTTTTCATCGTTCTGCCATTGATCCAATAAAAGCCCCGAGCTGCTGCACCGCTCAGACTTTACTTAAACCATCCAAAGATAAGAGCAGACTGGGGATGCAAGCTCATGAATCTAAACTGCAAATCTGACCCATGAAGGTTGCAGATATTGTGTGTAGCGTGATCGTGTGTGTGTGTAACCGTGTGTGTGAACATGTCTGTGTGTATGTACCACACGGATGAGCACAGATCAACGGGTTAATTGACTGTTAAGCTTCACACTGCTGATATCAGAGTGTCTCATGATCACAATCTGTGCTGGACACTGCTGCGTCCTCTGCAAGGTCACACACAACTTCAGCGCCGTGGGGTTCTTTGTTCTCTTTTAAAAGGTGCACCGTGGAACTTTTCTGTAGCCCGCTCGTGTCCATGGAGTGTTCCACAGTATGGCTTTAAGCGTGTCTATCTTGCATGTGTGGCAGTAGCGTGCTCCTCCAGTCAACTGCTCCATTTTCATTGGTCATTTACGTCGGCTGTTAGTTCATATTTGCGTCGTTCGACCTCTGACCTCACGCACTTTCGGTCCTTTCGGTGGTTGTCCCTTGTCGCCATCGTCTCCAGGTGGTACAGAAAATCCAGAAAATGAATCTCATCGAGGCTAGAGCAGTTATAGGGGCCAATCTGGAGCCGAGTTTCATATTTGGAAGTATCATAGCAACCAAAGAGCCAATCAGGAGCGAGGCTGTTGACGGCAACGCCTAGCGGGGGCGACCACGGGGAAATCTTGATCTTGATTTACAGACACGATGGCAAAATAATAAGAACATTTAAGACCAAAATGACGAGGCTCAATGCAGCAGTTAGACAGTTATAGTTTTTCGATGTAAAGTGAATTGGAGCCAGAGTCGATGGAGCCGGAAGCGCGATCATGAGCACGTCATATGGAATGTGACGGCTAATGTGTTAGCTATGTCCATTTACCATATTTTCCGGAGTATAAGTTGCATCAGCCAAAAAAATGCATAATAATGAAGAAAAAAAACATATATTTCACACATAAATCTGAGTATAAGTCGCTCCCCCGGACAAACTATGAAAAAAGTGCGACTTTTAGTCCAAAAAATACTGTATGTACCTGTTGCTAAAGCTAACAGGAGTGACCTTGGGGAAAGAAGGTGTCATGTAGAGGGTTAGTACGAACATTTAAGACCAAAATGAGTCTGACAGCAGCAGCGACAGACGGGCGATGTTAGCTCTGTCCATTTATATAAACAGTCTATGGCCCCTGTGCGTGTCCTAAGCTCTGGGGGGATTGTAGAGGTGCCGGGTGGATGGTGGAGGTCTGAAACAGGCTCGTGGCTAAAACTCGGCCTATTATAAACATCAGCTTTAACTAATGTAAAGTAATAACCCGTCTTTATACACCAGGGGCCATGGAGATCCCACCGGCCATCTTGCCTTTTGCTTTTGTGACCATGAACTTTCCTCTAGGTCCAGTCGAGGTCACGATAACACATTTTGCAGTTTGATATATCACCAAAGACTCAAATCTAATCGTAGAACAGAAAAACAACAAAAAGTTCTCCACAAGTACAAAGCAAAAGTACCAACGGTTAAGACTGACCCCCAGAAAATGATTGTTCCACCTGTCAGTCGATAAAGTGACTGTCCTGATGAGAATATGGTCCTCAAGAAACATGGAAGATGTTTGAACTGTGCTGACGAACGAGTGAAGTGAAGCACAACAAGGTAACTGTAAAAACTATTTCAACATAACTTATTTAAGGAATAAATACATCATGTGAATAACTTAAACGTAGCATCTGTCGACTGAAGTAAACTTGTGTGACTCAGTTTAAAGTCCTGAGCCTCCGCTGGCATCGCTCGGCAATTATATTTTGTTATAGCTAAAGTTTAAAAAAAAAAGGTACTGCCACCCACTCTACCACATGTTTACAGGTTTGTTTATGGCTTAAAAATGCTCAGAAAATCATGCATCTTACTGTGAGCACCTCTCCACAGATCTGAACCGTAAACACTTCCTGCTCGTTTAACCCTGGAGAACTCAAAAACCCTTTTCTCTTTTGGAAAATGATGAACATTGTATTCAATTATAAATCATAAATTCACTGAACACTGCAATATCCACTTTTTTAATTTAACCCTTGATTCCCTAATTTAGGATTAGGGCCAAATTTGACCCATTGGGCTCACTAATTTATCCAAAAAGAATATAAAACACACTTCTAAACATTCTGCAAGCTTTTACTAAAAAGATTAAGAAAAAACCCACAATTTTACCAACTGCTGCTTTGCTGAGAAGACGATTTTGTTTGTGTAGTTTTCCATCTTGTCACTACGACTCTGGCTCATTTTAGTTCAATATTCATCCACTAGGTGTCTCAATGCAGGGGTCAGAAGTGGCACTCTGGGCTTTTTGAAATTTTTTAATTGAAATTTGACTTTTTTTTTTTTCATTTTGTTAGGGAGATAGATAAGTTTTGTGTCATAGTAATGAACATTTCCGGGAAAGTAATAACATCTCCATGGAGACAAAAAGACGGCCCCATCGCAGAGTTCAGCTTTAATGCTTGAATTTAAAGGTCCTATATTACGGCAAATGGATTCTGTGCTTTAAGACATGTTTTAATCCTGTTAGCTCCTCAAAAACAGACGTGGAGTTGTGTTTTCATTCACACATGTTTGAGTAACACTTTATTATTAGTTTGTCTACATCTCCAAAGCTCAAAACGCCCTGTTCCACCTTGTGATGTCATGAAGTGGTGGTTCTCAAGCTCCTTTCACCTTTAGTTCAGTAGAGATTGGCAACTTTTCCAGGGCTGAAATGATCCAAATGATTCTAGAAATGACGGTGTGTGGAGTTTAAAAACACATTATTACCACATGATGACATCACAAGGTGGAACAGAGTGTTTCCTCGTTTGTTTGAGAGAAGAACTCAATCTAAATCTGAAGCGTTTGTGTGTTAAACATGTGTAAATGAAACAAAAAAAACAGCTCCAGGTCTGTTTGTGATGAGGAAATGACATTAGAACAGATCAGAGAGTAGAATAAGATACAGAGCCATATTACACAGAATGTAACCTGGTGCACTACAGTGTCTAACAAACTCCCCGTTTTCAGGAGTCTAATTAAAGATGTAATTACGCTGATTTGATAAGAGGTTTTATGGAAAGTGTTATGCTAAAACAAACAGTTTCACGTGTCCGAATGTCTAGTTAGTGAGAAAATAGTGCACTCAAAATTTCCCACAATGCACCTTGTAAAGTAGTGGGCGTCAGTGGTCACTAGACTGGTAAATATAGACCACAATGCACTGGGAGAGTCTCTAACTGGACACAACACGACTGAATGAAGCCGACAGAAGCGCTCGTTTATCGCTGTTGACCCTGATTATGAATAAAACACTCCGCTACTGTGTAAAGTTGCTAGCATTAGCCGCTTACGTTAGCTTGAGCTGTTAACAGAGCAAGTATTTCCACATCTTAGTTTAAAAAAATGAATAATCCAATCCGTTTACGTGAGATCCAGCTTCACAAAAACGTGCATGGTTTTTATTGGTCCATAAAGACTTGTGCCAGTCCAATCTCATCATTATTTATGACAGAATAAAGTTTTACCAGAGTGTAGCTGTCACGTGACCTGAAAACCTCCTGCTAAAGCGTGTGGGGCTGTGAGTGAGGGTCAGGGGCTCGGGTGGACAGTCAAACACGGCCCATATCTTTACGAGTGTGTGACAGCTGAACGCCATCCTTACTTAGGCTAATGAGGTTGCTATTCCCTGTATAGATTAGCGGTTTTAGCGGTTAGCAGCACGCCTCTGAATGTGTCAAAGGATAAAAACATCAACATCACAAGTACAATCTTTCCCTTTTGCGTGTTGTAAATAGCACATGTAATGAGGATGTATCTTTAAGCTTAATTAATCCCCGTGCGAAACAAAAGTAGTACAGAGGATTATAAAGAATCAGATCATCGGGTAAATTAGTGCAGGTAATTGGTCTGTTTACATGTAAGAAGTCGAGTTATTAGCAAACCGAGGATATGACAGAAGTGCAGGGGCCAGAGGGAATTGCATCTGTTCAGTGTCTGCAAATATCCAGCACAGGCGAAACCCTCTTCCTCACGCCTAATTACCCCTCACACTCCTCACTGTCTCTGCCTCCAGTCTGGCACACTCTTCACTGTCTGCGCCTCCAGTCTGACTCCAGCACAGATTACATCAGCCCCGTCGAGCGTCTGCGAATGTTCAAAAAAGTGGATCACTTGGGGTCACTGGGCAATTATAACACAACACTGTCCTCGTGAACTCTGCAGTCTCTGTGTCAATCAATATTATCATCTGCTCTTTTTAGATGTTTTGTGAGATATCAGGCGTTATCAGCTCAGGCTCGTTAAGTCTGTGATATGATGAATGCTCTGGGAGGCAAAAGACGGTGTTTTGAGGCTTTATTTACTTTATTTTTAGCATGAGGTGAGATAATAAAACAGTATGGGCAGATATGGATTTAATAATAATAATACTAATAATACTACTACTGGTGCTGTGGCCAATAACACATATTTGCCGATACTAATATTTAGCTTTTAAAATCCATGTATTTATCAGGAATATCAAATGATATGGCTATATTACACAGACAAATAACTTCTCAGCAGTCTAAACAGGGACTCCCAGACTTCCCTCACCCCAGACACTCCCTCCTGCTCCTCCGATGGGACCCCAAGGTGTTCCCAGAGACATAGTCCCTCCAGCGTGTCCTGTGTCTTCTCCAGTGGGACATGAACATCTCCCCAGGGAGACGTCCAGGAGGCATCACGAACAGATGCCTGAGCCACCTCAGCTGCTCCTTTCCACATGGAGGAGCAGCGGCTCTACTCCGAGCTCCTTCCCATGTGACTGAGCTCCTCATCCTATCGCTAAGGGAGCGCCCAGCCACCCTGCGGAAGAAGCCCATTTTGACCACTTGTATCAGCCATCTTGTTCTTTCGGTCATTACCCAAACCTCATGACCATAGATGAGAGTAGAAACAGATCTAAACCAGGGCGAAACCAGGTCTAAATCAGGACTAAACCAGGACTAAGCCAGGGTTAAACCGGGTCTAAACAAGGACTGAACCAGGACTAAGCCAGGACTAAGCCAGGACTAAACCAGGACTAAATCAGGACAAAACCAGGACTAAGCCAAGGTTAAACCAGGTCTAAACAAGGACTGAACCAGGACTAAGCCAGGACTAAACCAGGACTAAACCAGGACTAAACCAAGGATAAACCAGGTCTAAACCAGGACTAAACAAGGACTGAACCAGAACTAAACTAGGACTAAACCAGGTCTAAATCAGGACAAAACCAGGACTAAGCCAAGGTTAAACTGGGTCTAAACAAGGACTAAACCAGGACTAAACCAGGACTAAACCAGGTCTAAACCAGGACTAAGCCAGGACTAAACCAGGTCTAAACCAGGACTAAACCAGGACTAAACCAGGTCTAAACCAGGACTAAACCAGGACTAAACCAGGACTAAACCAGGACTAAACCAGGACTAAACCAGGACTAAACCAGGACTAAACCAGGGCCATACATGAGGGCAGGAAAGTAAACTGACCAGTAAATCGAGAGCTTTATCTTCCATTTTCATCTTTACTCATTAGTCGGGTCATAAACACTCAGAGAATGGGGCAGTGCAAAAAAACAAAACATCAATATCAGTTGGTGATACTGGCCAGAACCAACAGACAAATCAACATTGGGCAGCACTGACACTGACCCATCCCGACTAAGGAGCCAGTAATAAAACTATAATATTATGTTGCTGCGTTCTTAATATTGAGTCATAATACTGCACTGCATTTGTGGCAACATTTTAAGCCTCTCACTAAAACAAAAGAACATGTTTTTGTGTAAGTTTGGACAGTCCGTTTCCTCATTTATTCCCAGTGGATGTAAATATAGAGACGTTGATTTGTATGCTACTTCTGAATGTGCTGTTATCAGACGAGAAGATGGATGCCAGCGTCTGTATTCACCGCTTTTGTCATTTTCTTTCTTTCCGATCTCCAAATCTTCTCAGTTTCATTCCCCTCAGATTTCCTCGTTAACTTCCTCCTGCAGCCAAAGCGGAGCAGACAGCATGCTCAGAGAACAAATGGGAGGCGTTGGAAGTGCATGGCGATATTTCACATTATGGCTTTTGGATTTTCTTTGCTCCGTGTGCTTTCTGTTTATTAATGTCCTTTCTCGCCTCGTCTGCTCTGTTGGTCTGTGATTTATTCTTCCCCCAGGTGTGCAGGAAAAGCCTTTAACGCTGCTGAGTCCCAAGGCCTGCTGATTTACTGATGACCTGAGGAGATCCTTTGCAGTTATTGAGACAAAGGCTTTCTACAGTTATAATGAGCCTGATATAATGATGGTAAAGCACCAACAGCAGGGAGCTAAATGGTAAATGGTCACATTTTATATAGTAGACAATGGGACAGTGTAGACAGTGGGACACGTTTACAGCACAAACATTTTTAGATCCCAGATTCTTCAGCAACATGGTGGTGGCTGAGGGGCTAGCTCTCTCTGCTTCACAATAAGAAGGTTCTGAGTTCGATTCCCGGGTCGGACAGGCCTTTTGCATGTTCTCCCTGTGTCTGGGTGGGTTTCATGTGGGCACTCCGGTTACTCCCATCAAACCCAAAACATGCACCACGGGTCAAATCCTCTAATTAAAGTCGTCCTGACCAAGACTAACAACAAGATCTCGCAGGTGAGTCCCCCAGCGGCAAATGCAGACTACGGGGACATTAAAGTGTCAACTAACATGACGTCCCGCAGGTGGAGGAGGTGACTGGGAGAACTACATGCTCCTTGGTTAAATCCAGTCTCACACTCAGTGCTCAGAACTACAAGAATGATCCGTCTGTAACAGTCGTGAGGTGACAGACAGGACGAGTGTGAGTCCAGCAGCTTTAGACGGAGAGATTCTTCTGTATTTGTCAGTTTGTTTATCTGTTTTACATGTTGACGGTGACGGTGTAGTGACGATGTAGTGATGGTGTAGCGATGGTGTGGTGATTTTGTAGTGAAGGCGTAGTGACGGCATAGTGATGCTGTGGTGATGATGTAGTGATTTGTAGTGATGGTTTAGTAACGCTGTAGTGAAGGTGTAGTAACGGCATAGTGATGGTGTAATGAAGGTGTGGTGATGACGACGTAGTGTGATGGTGTAGCAGTGATGGTGTAGTGACGTGTAGTAGCGACAGTGTAGTGAAGGTGTAGTGATGATGTAGTGAAGGTGTACTGACGGTGTAGTAGTGATGTATTGACAGCGTAGTAGTGAAGGTGTAGTGACGGTGTAGTAGTGGTGTAGTGACGGTGTAATAGTGGTGTAGTGAAGGTGTAGTAGTGGTGTCGTGAAGGTGTGGTGACAACGTAGTGACAACGTAGTGACAACGTAGTGACGGTGTAGTAGCGACAGTGTGGTGAAGGTGTAGTGATGTATTGACAGCGTAGTAGGTGTAGTAGTGGTGTAGTGACGGTGTAGTGCCGGTGTAGTGCCGGTGTAGTGAAGGTGTAGTAGTGGTGTAGTGACGGTGTAGTGATGGTGTAGTAGTGGTGTATTGATGGTATAGTGACGGTGTAGTAGTGGTGTAGTGACGGTGTAGTGATGGTGTAGTAGTGGTGTAGTGATGGTGCAGTACTGATGTAGTGAAAGTGTAGTAGTGGTGTAGTGATGGTGCAGTGACGGTGTAGTGATGGTGTAGTAGTGGTGTAGTGAAAGTGTAGTGAAAGTGTAGTAGTGGTGTAGTGACGGTTTAGTAGTGGTGTAGTGACGGTGTGGTGAAGGTGTAGTGAAAGTGTAGTAGTGGTGTAGTGATGGTGTAGTGACGGTGTAGTAGTGGTGTAGTGACGGTGTAGTAGTGGTGTAGTGACGGTGTAGTAGTGGTGTAGTGACGGTGTAGTAGTGGTGCAGTGACGGTGTAGTGACGGTGCAGTAGTGGTGTAGTGACGGTGTAGTGATGGTGTAGTGACGGTGCAGTAGTGGTGTAGTGACGGTGTGGTGACGGTGTAGTAGTGGTGTAGTAGTGTGCCTTGTGGGCTGCTGTAGGGGCGTCGGAGGAAAATACAGGAAGTGAAACATATAAAACAGATGAACAAACTCTGATCTGGTTAGTTTGAAACTGAAAACAGAATGAACCTTTATCAAAGAGCCACGAGGCAGCTTTTTTTTTTACAGATGGGATGAATCTAACTTTTGACGGGTTGATATGAGATGGATTGTGCTGTTGGTGCAGGGGTGAAGCTCCGCCCGAAAGCTCAGGTGAGGGAGACAACGGTGAAGAAGAGACACAAGATCAACACAAAACAAACCATTTCCACAACTGAAAATCCCACCACAACAACCACCATACATCAGGTCACCCTCTGAAGTGAGCCTCCTCCACCCAGCGTTCAAAGCCAACACCAACCGCACAGCTACAGCTTTAAGACACGGAATAAGTTTAAAATTAAAACATAAACTCAACTATGTTAAACAGCAACCAGCTCTGAGTCTGCAAACAGCACAGTTAAAACACAGTTAAAGTTAAACAGTGAAATCAAACTCAAAGCAAATGTTCACAGCATCTGGACGGACAGGAGCCTTTAAAATGATGTTTAAAAAATACAAATGAGGCTCTTTGAAAACAACATTAAAACAGTAAACTCAGATTTGTTTGGCTCATGAGAAATAATCACGATCAGGAAGAGGAAGTGACCCTGTGCACCTCTGACCTTTACGGCCTCTGTCATGTGACTGTCACATGACTGACTAAACCTAAATGGACAGAGCTAACCTGCTAGCCGCCGTGTTTCAAACAGGAAGTGATCATGGGCGCACTTCCAGCTCCATCGACTCTGGCTCCAATTCACTTTCTATTGAAAAACTGGCCCCTCTCTCTGTCCCTGCTGCTGTCAGACTCGTCATTTTGGTCTTAAATGTCTGTATTAACCCTCTACATGATCCTGGGGTTCATTTTTTTTTTTAGTTATTTTGAGTTTTTGTGTGTGTGTGTTTTTTGTTTTTTTTTTGTAATTTTGAGTTGTTTTTTGTTTTAGTTATTTTTCTAATTATTATTTCAAGTTATTTTGAGGTCTTTTTTTTGTTTGTTTTCGTTATTTTTAAGTTGTTTTTTTTTAATTTTTTTTTTATTTTGAGGGTTTTTTTAATTTAATTTTTTTTATTTTTTGTTATTTTGACTTTTTTGTTATTTTGATTGTTTTCTTAAGTTATTTTTATTATTATATTTTATTTACTTAGATTTTTTTTTACTTTGAGGTTGGTTTGTTTTAGTTCATTTTCTTTATTTTTTTTAATTTATTTTGAGTTAGTATTTTTTTTTTTTTTTTCTCACTGTGTCCCCTCTCTCTGCACCTGCTGCTGTCAGACTCATTTTGGTCTTAAATGTTCGTATTTACCCTCTACATGATCCTGGAGTTTTTATTTCACTATTGTGTCTGTAAATCAAGATATGAACATTAATAACAGACACATCAGGTCCTTCTTTTCCTGGGGTTACTCCTGTTAGCGTTAGCAACAGGTTTGATTGACAGCCATTGCTGAGCGCCCACTCCCTGCTAAACCAGCAGTGCGGGCGGGGGCTGTACCTTCAAGAGCCTCTCTCTTGATTGGCTCTTTGGTTGCTATGATACTCGTAGTTATAACTCCACATAAGGAACTCTGCTCCAAATTCACCCTGTACCTGCTCCAGCCTCGATGAGCTTCATTTGGAGCTGAAGCTGTGGGTGACGTCACACTCACTTATTCCACTTTTTACACAGTCTATAGAAGGAACCTAACTTCTAAAACGCCTTTTTTATAACAAAAGCGGGCACAGATGGCAGTAGCATGGACACATGAGCACAAAACTAAAGCGGATTTTATTAAATACAAAATTAGAAGTAAAAGTGTCACTATCTAAGCAGTTTTTTCCAGTCCACTTCTTCATACAGTCTGCGTATAAATGACGTGTATGTGAGAATTTCTTGGTCATTATTTCAGGATTGTATCTAAGTATTAAATATATTTTGTGTGGACTTTTGCAGTTTCCATATCCTCTTAGAGATCACTGTAATTCTTGCATCACATGTGGAACTGGGACTGACTGGAGTTTTTGTAAACATTTTAACTTTATTGCTACTCACAAAAACGCCCAATGGGATAAAAACTATAACACGTCTCGTTTGTTCAACCACCACCAACCAGAAGTCTGAAAGATTTCATACGGATGCACATTTTTCCTAGTGTTCGGAGTGTGACACTTGTTTGCACACACAGCGGGATATGAACACACACCACACACAGCGGGATATGAACACACACCTCACACAGGCGGGGTATGAACACACACCTCACACAGGCGGGATATGAACACACACCTCACACAGGCGGGATATGAACACACACCTCACACAGGCGGGAGATGAACACACACCTCACACAGGCGGGATATGAACACACACCACACACAGCGGGATATGAACACACCTCACACAGGCGGGGTATGAACACACACCTCACACAGGCGGGATATGAACACACACCTCACACAGGCGGGATATGAACACACACCTCACACAGGCGGGATATGAACACACACCTCACACAGGCGGGATATGAACACACCTCTCACACAGCGGGGTATGAACACACACCTCACACAGGCGGGGTATGAACACACACCTCACACAGGCGGGATATGAACACACACCCACACACAGGGGATATGAAACACACCTCACACAGCGGGATATGAACACACACCTCACACAGCGGGATATGAACACACACCTCACACACAGCGGGATATGAACACACACCTCACACAGCGGGATATGAACACACACCTCACACAGCGGGATATGAAACACACCTCACACAGCGGGATATGAACACACACCTCACACAGCGGGATATGAACACACCTCACACAGCGGGATATGAACACACACCTCACACAGCGGGATATGAACACACACCTCACACAGCGGGATATGAACACACACCTCACACAGCGGGATATGAACACACCTCACACAGCGGGATATGAACACACCTCACACAGCGGGATATGAACACACAGCTCACACGTTTGGGATATGAACACACAGCTCACACAGTGGGATATGAACACACACCACACACAGCGGGATATGAACACACACCTCACACAGCGGGATATGAACACACACCTCACACGTTTGGGATATGAACCCACAGCTCACACATGTGGGATATGAACCCACAACTTACAGATTCGAGATGTGAACACACAGCTCACACATTTAGGATGTGAACACACAGCTCACACATTTAGGATATGAACACACAGCTCACACATTTAGGATATGAACACACACCTCACACATTCGGGATGTGAACAGTGACATGCTGCTTCCTGAACACTTCCTCTCTCTCTGTAGGTGTGACTCATTAAGTCTTTAGTCATGTTCCTCTGATTGACTGATACCAATAGGTGGAGCAGGAGAGAGAGCTACGTTTGTTCAATTCTCTCCTGCAGTTTTCCCTCCTCCGCTCCTCTCTCTGTCGCTCCTCTCTCACACTGCTGGAGCGTTTGGCCACCAGCAGCAGCAGCAGCAGCAGCAACAGCGGCAGCAGCAGCAGCAGCAGCAGCAGCAGCAGCAGCAGCAGCAGCAGCAGCAGCATCACTGAGGGGAGCAGGCTGCCGCGCACACACACACCACAGAAGCAGGAGAGCAGGGACCCGGGAGGCTGGAGCATGACCAGTGTCTGCAGTCCGACGTGTAGAAGGAGGAGGAGGAGGTGCTGCGATCACTCTTCCATGTCGGCTCGAGTCCGCTAAGCACCTCCCATCCCCCCTGAGCGGACGTTCCCTGGCGCTGCGGTTGCCGAGGGGCTGGCTGGAATGACCCAGGAGAGCGGGCGACGCGCGGAGATGTGCTAGACGCTGGGAACGACTGGGAAAAGGACTCACTCTCTCTCTCCTCCTCCTCCTCCTCCTCCTGTTTCTTTCTGATCTCTCCGTTCTGTCCCATCCACGCAGACTGACGGTGACAGCGCGACCTCAGAGCTGCCCCACACAGATCCGTGCTCCTGTGGAAGTACATGCCTCCTAATCAAGACCAGAGCCAAACGAGGACCTCCACAGTGGCACACAGGTAACACACTCACACACACAGGCTGGTCCGCTCATGCGTCGTCACCACAGGGTTTGGACACTTCTGTAATTGTCTCGTGCGTGCGTTTGGATCATTTGCAGAAGCGTTGGTGCATTTTGTTGTATGTGGCGGCCGCGGTGCTGGTGTGCTGCATGCCCATTGATTAGAACAGAGAGATTGGTCTGAGGACGAGGGCTGTAGCGGCATCATAATGGAATATGTCTCCTAAAGGACATGCTTCCATATTTATCAGATGTCTGGGGAATGTCAAAGGAAATGTGAAAGGGCACAGAACTGAGGGGAAAACGCACAGGGCACAGGAAAGACCCACGTCTGAACTATAAACGTAATTTCCCAGATGACTAATGTGACTGGTTTACAGTTTAGGTTGGACTGTGTGACATACCTGCTTCGTTTTCAGGGTACGTCATTCCACATGAGGCTGGTTCAGTTGTAGATGGAGTTAATTAGATTGTGATGGAACTTTGCGTAACTGTTTGGTTGTTTTTTCTGCATATTTTGCTCAAAGATCCTGTTGGACAAATGGAAAGTGCCTCACAGAAATAAATGTGATGTGGTCTGATAATGACTTGGAACGTGGCCATGTCCAGATTGTGACTTCTTCTGAGTCTGAGTGGAATATTGTCATTAGATGCAAACAGTTACAGAGCTTTTATCCCCATTTCCACGGGAGCCGCATCAGGAGGCCCGGGGTGCATTTAAAAAGAGCTTGGCCCTTGGTGCTTGTGCTTATTCAGTGGTGCCTGGAGCCGAGAGAGATGAGCTGTCCGCCGCCGTTGCATGGAGCATACATCACCGAGTGCGGGGCTGTAGACCCAGGAGGAACCAGCAGAAGAAAAGCTATTACTTAGATGACTGGGCTTCTCTGATTTGACCATTTGAGCGTGCATTATAGACAGGACCAAAGTGAAAGACAAGGACTGACATCAGTATGGAGCGTTGTAAAGCAAACAGCTTCACTTTTGCTGGATTTGTTGCTTTATTTTTAAGTATGTTGTATCTAGCTGTCACTCAGTTTGACAGAGAGGCAGCCTTGGATGTCTGAGACCTATCAGCTGTTATTTTTACAGATCTGTGTGTTTCCAAATGCAAACTAGCAAAATCATTTTACTGTCTACTTCAGAAATGAGATTTAAAAACCAGCAAAGACGTTTTTATAATGCACATTCTCATCCAGCTGTTACATTATCACTGCCCTGCTCTTGGTTATTAATAAAATCACGAAACAGCTCAAGGTTTTTTGCCAGAAACTAATTATTTCTGGCCCTGGTCAAAACATTGTCCAAAAAACAGGACTTCAAAAAGGCCCGCTTGGTCGGTCGCTTTGAAATCCCATCAGAAACAGGCTGAGGTCTGAGAGATTCTGCTTTGGCAAATCAAAAAACACGTAAACACGACATTTAAAAAGGCAGGTGCTATCATCAAACCTGTCCTGACTTCACCGATATTCAACAGGAGGAGTATGGAACAGTGAATGTGTAATAGTTATGCAATAGGACCCTGAGCGTTGTACTGTGTAAGAAGCATTGACAGAGCAGAGATCGAACTGACAGAAGTTAAAAGTATTGGACCAAACCAGGCATCTTCTGCATATAAACTTGTTCCTTTACAGAAATAAACCTGCCGCTCACGCTTGAAATGAAGAATATTTCAAACAACACACTCAAAAGCAACGTCTGATGTAGTTGAGTCGCGTTTGAACGTGGAGATCCAAGCGACTATGCGAACTCTATAAGTGAAAACAGCATGGAGTCATTGGAGGTAATCATTTTTATGGTCCATCATTCACCGAAATGCGTTTTGCAGAGCGGAGATAGTTCCATTTCTCAACACCGTCCAGAGGTTACATCATAACACCCATCCAACAATTCCCATTACGTTCCCATGGAAACCTTCAAGATTTCTGCAGGACCGACAGGAAATTCAAGCACGGAATATCTGTCCATCGATCTCTCCGTCTCCGTCTGTCTAACCAGCCTCTGTCTCTGCCCCTCAACGGCTAATGGTCACCGCTGACAACCAGGCGCTCTACCCCGAGGGGCGTTTGAGCCGGAGCGAGAGCCTGGTACAGAAAGAATCCACAGTCATAAATAAGCACTGTTACTGGAGCGGTAAACATCTGAGTAAGTACATGCATATTAATTGGTCTTTTGTGCCAACGCATTTTGGAAAATTACGCCAGTGCGCCACAGAAGAGCAGTGCTGTGTGAAGTCGATACTTAACTTGGCCGCTCTCCAAATTTCCAACCAAAGGGAAGACACAGCGAAGAGATAAAAATAAAACCATCTTTGAGAAGTGAAAAATATGTTTATGCGGAGCCGGCACGATTTTAGAAAAACAGAAACATGGAATATTTATGTGGAACAATAAATGTGTTTTTAAAGATGAGATTTACAGATGGGGAAACCACAAACACATTTTATGAAGATTAAAAGTGCTCTTGTATTTATAAAACAGAGGAAAGTCAGCTCGAAATCTGAACTACACAACATCTAAACTACATATACTCTCTAAACTCGCATCAATCAAAAGTAAAAAGGACTAAACCTGGGCTAAAACATCACTGTAACAGCCCTGATAGAAGTGTGTGCGCTTAAAGACCTTACACTATGAGCCACACAGAAATAAATACAGCATTTTTCAGATCATAAGTCGCACTTTTTTTTCTTTTCATAGTTTGGCCATAGAGGTGCGCCTTATACTCAGATACGACTTGGAATATAAACATAATAAGTCGCATCTGAGTATATAATTTCACATCTCGTTACGGTCACACGGACCTGACAACCGTGTGTTCTTTTTCATTATTATGTTTTTTTTTTCGGAAAATTCACATTTTTGCAATATACCGTATTTTCCTGAGTTTAAGTCACATCAGCCAAGAAATCAATAATAATGAAGAAAATCGTCATATATTTTACATATAAATCCCTAAAAAATGCATAATAAAGAAGGAAATCACATCTGAGTACAAGTCAAACTATGAAAAAAGTGTGACTTTTATACAGTACATTTAAATTTTTGCAATAATTACCATATTTTCCTGAGTATAAGTCGCACCAGCCAGCATAAAAAAAAAAAAAAAAAAAATATATATATAATCAAAAATATATATATATAAAAAAATATAAATATAAATATCATATATATATATATATATATATATAATATATATATCACATGTAAAAAAAAAAATGCATAATAATGAATTAAAAAAACATTTCACATATAAATCGGAGTATAAGTTGCGCCCCTGGCCAAACTATGAAAAAAAGTGTGACTTATAGTCCAGAAAATAAAATGTTATTAATAATTAATAATTTAATAATTGGATTTATACAGCTCTTTAACATTGCATATCCTCATTCACTCCATTTCAGTGGTGCTGAGCTTCTACTGTAGCCACAGCTGCCCTGGGACAGACTCCCAACACCAACACTAACACACACACCACTTACATACTGAGCAAAGTGGGTGAAGTGTCTTGCTCAAGGACGCAGCAACACATTTTGCCCATAATTCAGTGAAGCGTTTGAGAACAATATGACGGCAGCACATTATGCCACTTTAATCCATCTCAAACCTGCTCAGAAAGTCAAGTTTTTTGCTCCAGCTCGATGAAATAGCGTCAGTGTCAGTCACAGAGTCAAGGCGAATGGGATTGAGGCTGAAAAGTTCTACGCAAATCTATCCAGGGACCACAAGCCTATTTCAGAGAGCGGCTCTCAGAAGGCTGCTTAAGACATTTCCACAAAAATCCAATCGAATCCTCCCGAGATCGTCGTGTTTATCTTTCTCGTCCTACAGCCAAAAGAAATGACTGCAGAGTTTTTGGCCGGTCCAACCCAACACAGAGCACTTCATTATCTAAGAATAGTTTTAACGAGGAGAAAGCAGCGTCTTAATGTAGCTCAGGTCAGGACGAGGCACGTGCAAAAGTGTGCGTGTTTGTGTGGATTTTGTATGTATTTGTGTGTGTGTTTGTGTGTGTGTTTGTGTGTGGGGAAAAATCTAGCGTCTTAAAGCAGCTCAGGTTTGGACAGGAACAGCCCAGAGGTAAATGTACACGGAGCTGTGTGTACATGTACACGGAGCTGTGTGTAAATGGTGACGGACTGTGTGTAAAGTGAGCAGAATTACGGTGTACTGAGCCAAACTGTATGTGCCAAATATGTGAATTAAGCAGTATCTAGAATCCTTTAGTGTAACCTGTGTACTTACTGTATAGCCCTATAGTACTTCGGTATTGTAGTACTTACTGTATAACGCTGTATTACTTACTGTACAGTGCTGTAGTAGTTGCTGTACAGTCCTGTAGTACTTACTGTATAACCCTATAGTATATTCCTGTAGCACTGCATTTCAAACCTCCTCTTTTAATCATTCATTCATATTATTACTGTAGTACTTACAGTGTAGTCCTATAGTATATTCCTGTAGTACCTACGGCAGTAGTTACAGTACAGCCCTGTAGTACTTACTGTATAACCTTATAGTATAGTCATGTAGTACTTCCTGTATAGTCCTGTAGTACTTACTGTATAGCCCTGTAGTACTTGCTGTATACCCCAGAGTACATCCCTGTATTCCTGCATTTCATCCCTCCTCTTTAATTCATACTCTGTACTTACTGTATATCCCCATAGTACTTACAGTATAGTCCTGTAGTACTTACTGTATACCCCTATAGTTCATCCCTGTATTCCTGCGTTTCATCCCTCCTCTTTTATTCATCCTGTTTCATTATTTAAATGTGTGTTTGTTTTCTCTCCACGTTCTCGTACTTCTGCATCGGCCTCTCCGTCTCCACCTGTGTCTGATGAGACATTTCAACATTTTAATGGGATCAGAGGCAAAATGTTAAAGCTCTGTCCATACGCTGAAGACGAGATAAAACATACACTGATTCAACAAAGTGATACGATTTGGTTTGTCATATATAAAAACGGTTTGAAAAAGGCAGCGTAGAGAGAGATTTTGACTTCAGATTTTGTATTTAATAAAATCAGCTTTAATTTTGTGCATTCTGCGACAAATTAAACTATAAAAAAGGGTTTGAGAGGCGTGTTTTTCCTGTGTAAAGTTAGATTTAGCAGGGAGCGGACGCTTAGCAACGCTGTCAATCAAACCTGTTGCTAACGCTAACGGGAGCGACGTCGGGGAAAGAAGGACCTGATGTGTCTGTTATTAATGTTCATATGTTGATTTACAGACGCAATAGTGAAATAAAAAACCCAGGATCATGTAGAGGGTTAATACGAACATTTAAGACCAACATGAGTCTGACAGCAGCAGTTATAGAGAGAGGGGGACGATGTTTCAGCAGCGGCTAGCAGGTTAGCTATGTCTATTTATATAAACAGTCTATGGTCAAAAGAGGATGAGGATGTGCTGGGAACATGTTTTCTGTTCTATCCACCTTTTCTATGAGCTGCAAACAGCCCTAAACCTGCACTGGAGCAGGAGCCCACTGTCGTCCAACTGTATAAAGCACAAAATAATGAAACGATTAACAGTTAAGACTAGAAAACGAATGTGCAGAGCTCCTCCCTGTAACCTCACTAAAATATAAGACTGAAGTGAAACCACAGCATCAGAAACGTCAGCTGGACACAATTAGACATGCGTTTGAACAGCGTTTTAGTTTGATCAAATAGGAAAAAGATGCATTCAAAGTGTATACAGATGTGTTCTACGTCCTGATTGGCTGAGGGACTGTAGACCATTGTGTTCTGCGTCCTGATTGGCTAAGGGACTGTAGACCATCGTGTTCTGGACTGAGGGACTGTAGACCATTGTGTTCTGCGTCCTGATGGCCGAGGGACTGTAGACCATTGTCCATCAGTCTCCTCCGTGTCTCCTGTACAGTACAGAATGTGTCAGACAAATTTACATAAATGTTGGATCAGTGTGACTCTGAAGTGCTGTATGTTTGCAAGTTTTCTCCCCGACAAAACCCACAATGTCGATGAAACGTTCTGCACCGACAAAGGCACCGACGAAGGTTTGAACTTTGTGTTTTAACGAGAGAGAAATGTGAGAAAATGTTAATGCCTGTGTGAGAAAAGTGTATAAAGTGTGTGGTGAGGGGTTTTACAGACAAGAAACATAGAGAATAATTGTAAAAAAAATAAAAACGAAGGACCACTGTACATGAAGAACTGAAAGAGAAAACATGGCCAGTAAAGTGTGTTGTTGCTCCAATAAAAACGCTCAAAACTTCATATCTAAACTCGTCATAAAAGGTCAAACAGCTGAACTAGAACCAAACAGAAATAAAGCTCTTCAACTCTCTGGCCACAAGGGGGAAATTGAAAAGGAAGAAATGGATTTTCTTAAGAGGAAAAAGAACAGTATTTCATTATCCAGCCAAACTGCGGGTGATTAATGGAGACATTGGTGCAGTACAACAAATATGTTTCCCAAGCAAACTTGCCCTCGTGTTCTCCATGGTGATGAATGGGATGAAAACGTTCACTTTTCACGTCTGGTTTGTAATTACTGTAATCAGTTTTAAATGTTTGAGTCCAACTTCCACCTGCTCAGCGAGTTTTTAAGATGAATAACAGAGACACCCCAGACCACAAACCTGAAGCAGTGAAGACAAACTGTAAATATCTAAACTACAATATTTATGTCCCTTTTCCAAAACAGGAGATGTTTTATATTCAGGACCGCTGCAGGACTCCATAAAGAACTCAAAAGTGACAGATATTATGTTGTCTCTAAAGATGATAATTATTACTAAAAGAGCGTCGTATCTGGCGCTCAGTGTGGACGTTTGAAGTAAATAAGATACAAGCTGGTCTCTGTCATCAGACGGAGTGTTTTTGGAGCTTTGGGGAGTGTTTATAGAGCTTTGGGGAGTCTTTTTGGAGCTTTGGGGAGTGTTGTTGGACCTTTAGAGAGTGTTGTTGGTGCTTTGGGAGTGTTTTTTGGAGTTTTGGAGAGTGTTTTTGGAGCTTTGGAGAGTATTGTTGGAGCTTTGGGAGTGTTTTTTGGAGTTTTGGGGAATGTTTTTAGAGCATTGGAGAGTGTTGGAGTTTTGGAAAGTGTTTTTGGAGCTTTGGGGAGTGTTTTTGGAGTTTTGGAGAGTATTTTTGGAGCTTTGGGGAGTGTTTTTGGAGCTTTGGGGAGTATTGTTGGAGCTTTGGGGAGTGTTTTTGGAGCTTTGGGGAGTGAGGAGATGTTCTTTGATGTGTCTCGGCTCACGCTGCCTACAGCCATGAAACATTAGGATAAACTTTTTATTCTAAAACACAGCTTCAAAGGCGGGTCAGTGAAGCATTGTGACTGTCTGTGTTTGTGTGCCTGTGTATGTGTTTGTGTGCGTTTGTGTTATGTGTATTTCAGGGACAATCACATATAAGATCAAACCTACATAAAAATACAGGCGACAGGTTTAGGCTGTTCAGTCAAGCAGGGCACACACACAAACACACAAACACTCACACACACACACACACACACACAAAACTGGAGTGTTTACAGTGCAGATGTGGGGACATGAGCTGTGCTGAATCCACAAACAGAACAAACACTTGGTAAAGATCAGTTTGACTTTAGCACAATAAGAAATGATCTGTTTATGCTTCATGAAACGACAAAAAGAGGATCAACCTTCAGAATGTAGTGAATTCAAAACGAAACAAAGATGGATTCATTCAAGAGACATTTGGAGCTCCACAGTAACACCTGCTCAGGGTCACGAAGGCAATTTTACATTCTTTTTTCCAAATATTAAGAGTTCAAAGGCTTCACAGGGGCTAACCAGCTGCGTGCTAACCAGCTGCGTGCTAACTAATATCCAGAACACAGTTGTTTTAAGTCCAAAATGCAAGATTCTGTGGTTTATAAAGTTTGAGAAACAGATTTTAAACACAGTGATAGGTCTTGTGGTCTTTAGTTTCATGTAGCTGATTATCCCTGAGCGAACTTTCATCTACAGAGAGAAAAGTGAATGAGAAATTTGGTTTCGGAAGCGCGAGGTGGGCGGTCCCTGTTGAGCCCCATTGATTATGGTGCTCATTTTATTGGCTGTCGTCAAAGAGCTCGACCCATAAGTGAAATTAGATTAAACTACGTGTAAAAAGCATCTCTGTTAATGAAACGTTTTGTCTGCATCTTGTAATTGTGAAGGTTGTTCTGAGAATTCCTCATGTTATTCCCATTATTCCCTTTGCTGTTTGTTGTGTTTGCGTATTTACTTCAGAAAGGGAATCCTCTGAAGAGCGTCCTCTTTACATCTCACAGCATCGCTAATTACGCTTAAGCAGAACTAATGAAAAGAACCTGGCACACGGAAATTTCTTAATTAAGAAATGATCACCGAGGCAGGGCTGTAGCACCAAATTCTGGGCCCCGAGGTAAAACTGATCCTGGGGGGACCCGCACTACATATTGTCTTAAAATGACTTCTCTGCCCCTCTTTGTGCCGCGTCCTGGGTAAACAGCACCTTTCACCCCCCTAGTCCGACGCCCCTGCACATTAGTATGACCAGAGCTGCTCCTCCGTCTGTCGCTTTCATACGATGCATTTTGTAGAAGCAGGAGACAGAAATAAAACTGTGTTGAGTGAGATTAAAGCAGCAGACAGGCAGCTCTCCTCCACATTGTTGCATAAAACCCTCCTTGAGCCGGCTGTCAACACATCTGATCTATGTACAAACACGGGGCCCTAACTTGGACAAAAAGCACAGATTTTCAGCGTGATGTAACTCCGTCTCTTCTGTGTGAGCCGATGTCGGGAAATACTTTAAAAAGCCACACAGTCGAGATATATTTTCATTCCCATACGATTTGGGGAACGCAGGTGTGGAAACGAGCACAGTGAAAAGTATTACACATGCACAGAAACACTGAGGGTTTATACAGCAGCTCTGACTCTCCACGAGCCCAACCCCCCGTTCCTCAATGAGCTGGAGCCTGGAGCCCGGGCTGAACGTTTAATGTAATTGGATACACCAAACGCTGTATTATGCAAAACATGTCCTGACGTAAACAGCAACTCACCATGCTCCAGTGACTCATTGATATATTTTCTGCTTCTGTTTTCAAAGTCCAGTGCAATCGGTTTAACTAAAGCTGCTAAATACGACCACGATCGTGGCTTTACCGCGTCGCTCCTCGGGTTTAGAATATGCAAACATGAGTCAAAGGTCGAGTACTGAAGCATGAAGAGTCGGGCCAGAAACTGAGCCACAGAGCTGTACTCAGGCTTAGGAACTTAATCGCACACAAAATGGTCGATATCGGGTTAGTAAAGGAGAGTTTTTAAATGCTGCAATAAAACATCTGCTTAGGGTCATTTGGGTGAATTCAGCAGGAGCCTGAGGGACGAGAGAATGTGTTTGGGGACGACGTCTGAGTCTGGGCTCCGGTTTAGAACATTATAAAACAAAGTAATTCTAGTTATTTATGTAAATTTCAAAATCTAAATTATTTCTTTCCGTTTGTCATGGACCATGAAGTTTAATTATTCTCACAAAAAAAAAAGATGATTTGTACCAGATTTACTTACTGCTACTTTCCATCCTAGTCCCCAGGCAGGTGTAGTCTCTGGGCAGGTGCGGTCTCTGGACAGGTGTGGTCTGTGGGCAGGTGCGGTCTCCGGGCAGGTGAGGTCTCCGGGCAGGTGAGGTCTCCGGACAGGTGGTGCGGTCTCGGGGCAGGTGCGGTCTCGGGCAGGTGCGGTCTCGGGGCAGGTGCGGTCTCGGGGCAGGGCGGTCTCCGGGTGCGGTCTCCGGGCAGGTGGCAGGTGTGCGGTGGACAGGTCTCCGGCAGGGTGAGGTCTCCGGGCAGGTGAGGTCTCCGGGCAGGTGAGGTCTCCGGGCAGGTGAGGTCTCCGGGCAGGTGCGGTCTCCGGGCAGGTGCGGTCTCCGGGCAGGTGCGGTCTCCGGGCAGGTGCGGTCTCGGGGCAGGTGCGGTCTCCGGGCAGGTGCGGTCTCTGGGCAGGTGCGGTCTGTGGGCAGGTGCGGCCTCCGGGCAGGTGCGACCTCGGGGCAGGTGCGGTCTCGGGGCAGGTGCGGTCTCGGTCGGGGCAGGTGTGGTCTCTGGACAGGTGCGGTCTGTGGGGCAGGTGCGGTCTCCGGGCAGGTGCGGTCTCCGGGCAGGTGCGGTCTCCGGGGCAGGTGCGGCAGGTCTCCGGGCAGGTGCGTGCGGTCTCCGGGCAGGTGCGGTCTCGGGGCAGGTGCGTGCGGTCTCCGGGCAGGTGCGGTCTCCGGGCAGGTGCGGTCTGTGGGCAGGTGCGGTCTGTGGGCAGGTGCGGTTTCTAAACAGGTGAACACACATTAAAAATCCACATTTAATTACAATGACATTAACATGACAGAAAAACAGTTCATCACCCTGTCCAGGACATGATGTTTTCTACAGTCCAAACAGTTATTAAAAAGTCCCCGTGTCCAGTACATGATGTTACAGGCCAAACACATATTAAAAACTGTTATGTGTAAGTTTTTACAGTGAAAGCAGAACTCGGGCTCAGACACTTAACACACAAAGGTTTGACTTGGGTTAGACTCTGGACATAACTGGTTTAGAACATTATAAAGTCTTCACACAGATGTGTTAGCTCCTCCCTTCAGACAGATATGAGGCAGTGTCCAGCAGAAATCTGACCAGAACTGAAGAAGCGGCTTGGACGAGCAGCCAAACGTCCTCACTTTAATAACTCTTTTGTCCAGTGACATATTTAGATTTTTCTTTTACTCTGGATCAGACCTGGACGACTGAGAGTTTACACAGACACCATCAACAAGAGTTAGTTAGATTGAAATTAGAAAGTCAAATTGATGCAGTTTGTAAATCAGTCTTTTGACCATACTGGCTCGATAATATCACTCTGTAACAATGCCATAAAAAAGTAAAATAGAGTAGAGAAAGGACGGAGGTGAAAGTAGTGAACATGAAATGCAGTGACCTGTTCAAAGGTGATCTACCCACTGTCCCACCGCTGCCCTCCTCGCTGCCCCCTCCACCCTCATCCTCCTCCGCTGCTCCTCCCTCACCCTCCACTCCTCCTCCGCTGCCCTCCACTTACCCCAGAACACAAAAAAAAGTGAATTGTCATTGATCTTATGCAGACATTTTACAGCCTCTCCAATGGCGGAGATGAAGCTCTGGTCTGATTAACGAGGTGGAGGTGGGGGTGCGGAGGTGTGGGCGTAGCGGTGTGGGTGTAGCGTCTGCAGGAGGAGTGGAGTACGTTCTCACCAGAAGGATGGGCCTGTAATGAAGGGCACTTAGACCACCTGCCACCACACCACGAGCCATGATTAAAAGTAGCTAAGTTTCCTGGAGCTGGGCCCCATTCATCACGTCCGAAACGCGCTGGTGCCGTGTGATGCGAGCTCATGTAAGGTTACGAGGCGGGTCAACGTCCTCCCTGCGTCCAGCCGTGCCCACACACAAGAGCAAACAGCGGGCATGGAGTAAACACTGTGCCATACTGTGAAAACTCGGATCATTAACAAACACTTTCCAAAATGGGAGTGGCCCTGAGCTGGAGTTGTTTTATTTAAAAGGTCTTATATTACATAAAAGTGACTCTTATGAGGTTTACGTCATGTTCTAACACCGTTTTCTCATCGAAAACAGACCTGGAGTTGTGTTTTGTTTCATTCACACATGTTTGAGTAACTCTGTTCCACCTTGTGATGTCATGAAGTGGTGGTTTCCAGGTTAACATCTCCTTCTACCTTTAGTTCAGTAAAGATAAGTGGCAATTTTTGAAGGGCTTGAAATGATCCAAATGATTCTAGAAATGAAGGTGTGTGGAGTTTAAAAACACACTTCCTGTATCACCACTTCATAACATCACAAGGTGGAACAGTGTTTTCAGTTTGAGAGAAGAACTCAGCCTAAATCTGCAGGTTTGTGTGTTAAACATGTGAGAATGAAACAAAACACAACTCCAGAGATCAGAAAATAGTGTAATATTAGCGCTGTAGCCTCCTAGGACCTGGCGTCCACATCTGTGGACAACACATTTTGGGTCTGCAAATTTTTAGAAGAAGAATAACAGAAAAGAAGAACAGCAACAATGCAAATATATTCAATTTAGACATTTTTTTAAAGAGTTTAGAATGTTTAGAATATTTTATTTTGTTTTTGTGCAGACTCATGTCTCCTGCTCCTGTCTGCAGCTCTTCACATGAGCCACATTGTTCCAAGAGGCAAAACTGTTGTTTCTCATTTTGTTTTTACTCAGGACAAATGTTGCCGTTTCAGGGTCTTAATAGTTTTTACAAATCATTTTTCAAATGTTTTATCAAAATAATTAAAATATCCACATATGAGGACATTTGTTTTACATAATTTTTCTCAAACTACATAATGTAAAAAGATAATTCTTTGTATTTACACTCATCAGGTCTCAATCTGCTCAAATAATAAAGAAAAATTAATAAAGCGACACAACAGCTCGGGTCTTAGGAGGTTCAGGAAAACAGTATATTTTGCGAACCTGAAAAAAACATAAAATAGCCCATTTATAACAGCATAAAGTCCTGATATTGTCAAGAATTCCTTAACTTATATTTATTTTAATAGATTATTTTTCCAAGGTTTAGTTTGTTTTCATCCCTGACAGTTTGTTCTGCTCAGTAGCGCCTCACAGTGGTCACATAATAATGATTTAAACAGATTTTTCTGCTATTTTCCTACTGGTGAAGGCAGGACGACAGCGCCATCTCCAGGTGTGTGAGAGTAAAAAGGCCCTCGTCCCGGTTTAAAGTCCTGTGGGCACGTTTCTGATTTGCTCGACTTGTTTGTCGTCCTCTGTCCTGCCGACGTTTGCTCCGTCCAAGTCCAGGATGTGTCTACGATTAAATTAAACCTGTTTTTGTCTGCTGATATTTTGGATTTAGGTAGAGTGAGAATCAATCTTCCCAGAGTACCAATTAAGAGTTCTGGGGCGACAGTGGCTCAGTTAGTAGAGCGTGTGTCCACTGAGCTGAAGCTTTGTGGTTCAAATCCCGTCTCTTGGCATTAACATCAGTCTGATTCACTGACCCGCAGGCTGGCGATGCGATTCCAGCTCCCACAAATGAATACTGTCGCTGCGTCCTTGAGCAAGACACTTAACCCACCCCTCCCTCAGTGTCTGTGAACCCCGGTGTATGAATGTGTGAGTAGTTCCTTGACGAAAAGCGTTTTGAGAGTCTTGAAGTGGGCGCATACGGTGACACATTTTGTCGTTAGGAAGGCATTTGTTTTGGCAATTTTGTAATACGCTGAACTCATTACGCCACAGTTTTCCCATTTTGTTGGTATTTACAGTGAAGGACACATTTGCTTATAACCCCGGTGGAGGTGAGGAATGATCTGGTGTTGAGCCGAGCAGCGGTGATGAACAGTGCTTGGCCCAGCGCATTTTCATTCAGCCACTGTCTCCAAGGTGAAAAAGTCCAGATTCAGACAAATCCTGCCCTAATGGCCTGTCATTTCTCCTGGGAATACACTGAACCGAGCCTCTATAAATTATTTTTCCATGGAGCACGTCTTTCTGACAAATGTGCTGACAAAACAGGCAAAAAAAACAAATAAGAAACATGAATTATGCACTTACTAATAAAAGCTGAAATTCAAAATGAGCCCGTGTCCATGCAGAGGCACACGGGGATTCGCTCCGGTTTGAAGGAGTCGCACGTTTGCAGAGTTGGCTCTTGTTGTCAGGCGGCTCCTTTATCTCATTTTGGCTGCGGTGGTGTGATCTAACTGCTGTATATACATCACAATGCTGATCTGTGGATTTTGAGAGTTTTCCAGTGAGCACAATAGGATTATTATGAGTGAACAAAGCCAAGAGGACGTGAGAGCCAGAATCAAGCGCTGCCACGTGTCTCCTGTTGTTTCAAAAGATTACTCTTCATAAATGCAACTTCAGCACGAGTCTGAAGGTGACAATGTGATCCTGGGTTTAAACATTGAGCTATTGTCCTATTTAAGGGTCGTATTCTCTGCAGCAGCATAAGACAATCAATGTACAATACGGTTTTCATGCAGAACCTTAACTCTACAATTATGTTTGAAGATAGAACTGTTTTACTGCTGAATAGTCAATACCATTAAGACACAGACATTTATTCACACTACAAAAGAAAAATCCAAGCATGTTTCTGCACACCTTCATCCATTTTCTCCCCTGTCGCTGCTTAAGTGAGTTATCGGTAAAAGAGACATTCATAAAGCTTGATCTTATTATAACTAAGTGACTCTGGGCAAAGGTGGAGCGCTGGACTAAAGGCTGTAATCTGCCTCACACCTGGACGGGGTTTTGGAGTCCGGTGTCTGGCTCTGGCTCATCCGTCTGGCAGACAGTGAAAGAGCTGGCCCTGTTGGAGCTCTGCAGATCCACGTCACTCTGAGCTCTGTATTTAAAGCCGTCCTACAGGCTCGGCCCTCAGACGCAGGTTGGCTGCTTCGTAAACATAAATATGCACCAGATGATGGCTGAGAGAATGCCTTTTTTCACAGCTCCTTGAGGAAACGTCCACGGGAGCGTTTTGATCATTCATGGAGGAGATAACAAGCCCATAGCTTCCACACAGAGGGAGCACTTTCCTGACGAGGCGGAGTGATTACTTTGAATGTCTCTTGTCTTTTGTTAAAGCATCAAGGCGAAAGTGCCACACATCCCTGTTCTGCGGGTGCATTTGTTATCAGTTTGTGCTGATATGGAAGCTCCTGAGTGTTTCAAAGTGGATTTCTTTCTGAGCTGGATGTGGGAGTCATGTAGGACTAAAGCTTAGCGCTTCAGACAGACAGATGCTCCTCTTCAGATAGTGATGACAGCAGAGAACATGGCTGCTCCAACAAAGCTGTCCCCAATGATCATCTTTTATTACAAATGAACTGGGGCACTGCACAGGTCAGTCCAGACGCAGCTGCCAGGAGACAGAAACAGAAGTTATTTCATCATTCCATTAAGTCCTTCTGTCTTCAGCGAGAATCGTGCTTCTGAAGCGATGGAACATTTCATTTCATTTGCTTGGGTTTAGGCACAGGTTTGAGCGGTGAGAGAGGCACGGCTGGCACACTGGATTTTGCCACCTACCTAATCTCCGCTCTCTGGCCTTGATCGTGCCCACTGGCAGAGAACTGGAGCAGGTGAGCGCCGAAGACTCCAGCTCACTAAACAAAGCTGGCAAGAAATTCACCGTTTTACATTGGCTAAACTGAACCCCCATAATCCTCACTCTGCTGCTGCTGCGAGGCTTCATCTGAGGAGGTACAGCAGAGGGGGAGTATATAAACAGAGGAAACACTTGACTTTATTTTTATCAGGCTCTAAAAATGCCACAACTCTTCCACGATTGTGTATTGCACTAAATACTTGCTGATTTTGGGGTAAAGTTGAAAATGATAACACAAGGATCAAGGAAATTAAATTAAAAGATAAACTGTTATTAGGCCTAATCTTGTCACTAATTATCACCAGATTCAAACGAACGAAAAGATATAAACACATCCATCCATTTTGTTCCTCTTATCTGGAGCCGGGTCGAGGGGGAGCAGTCTAAGCCGGGACTTCCCTCACCCCAGACACTTCCTCCAGCTCCTCCAGTGGAAACAGCCCAATACAGCGACCGCATCACTGCAGATGCCCCCCCAGTCCAACAGTCTCATACTCCCTCCTTCCCCCAGGAACCAGGACTGTCTAAACCAGGACTAAACCAGGTCTAAACCAGGACAAAACCAGGTCTAAACCAGGTCTAAACCAGGTCTAAACCAAACCAGGTAAACCAGGACTAACCAGGTCTAAACCAGGACTAAACCAGGACTAAACCAGGTCTAAACCAGGTCTAAACCAGGTCTAAACCAGGTCTAAACCAGGTCAGGACTAAACCAGGTCTAAACCAGGACTAAACCAGGACTAAACCAGGACTAAACCAGGACTAAACCAGGACTAAACCAAAACCCTCACTCATGAACAAGACCCTGAAATATTTGAACTTTTCCACTTGAGACATAAATGCGCATGTTAAAAATATATATTATAATTTGTAATTTTACTGCATTTTAGCAAACAAAAGACATTTAAATCTGTAATAATTTGCCTTGTCCCTGCAGGCAGGACTCGTGTGATTAGCTCGGAGCTTAGTTTCGGGACTCGTTTGGTGTTAGCTTGCAGCTCGGTTGCAGGACCTGTACGATTAGCTTGCAGCTCGGTTGCTCTGTGGTCCCCGGGCCTCGCTACAGTAACGCCGCTATCTCACAGCCGCTCCAGCTTTTTTAATATTTAATGATGTTTGTCTGTGAGGGACTTGCAAATTTAAGGAGTCAGATTATTTCTTGTCAAAACTCAAATGCAGGTCCACATTAGTGATCCAATCGTACCACTTGCTGTAAGTTAAACTCAGCCTGAAGACACGTGTGTGCCTCGCTGTAGCACTGTTGATGTTGTCCACGTTTTAATCACACATTTTTTTCTAGTCTTTTACTTTCTTATATTAGAGTTTCAGTGGATTCACGTCTTGATTTTCTTTCTGAAGTGCAGCTCTTGACATTTGCCTCTTAAAAAAGTTTGAATGTCCAACTCATAAACTGCAAAATGACATAAAGCAAATATCTTTTTATTTATTACATTTTTTATGATTTCTAGCTTTATACTTGTATATTATTGTGTATTTAATGACGGTGAGACAGTGTGTTGTGTGTTGTTATTTTAAAGACGTCTCTTCACACTGTTGCTTTTTTACGGCAGATCTTATTACATGTGTCATTAATTAGATTATTTATTTTTATGTTGTGAAATAATAATTTAAAAGTTCATAAGATTTGTGCTGTGGGCCTGCCTCAGAATGATATGTGCGTGGAGCTCAACAGTGACGGCTCACTGTGGTTCCAGAAGGACATTTTACTATTGAAACATTGAAATATTAAGAGTTCAGCGGCATCACGGGGGCTAACCAGCTACATGCTAACTATTACCATCACGCTGTTGTTGTTTTAAGTCCGAAAAGCTCATTAAAAACACAAGATTTTGGGAAATACTTTAACAACTTGGTGATTTGTAACGTTTCAGAAACAGATTTTAAATAAAAGTGTAGGTTTTGAGGTTGTGTAGCCAATTAGTCCTGAGATTTCAAACTTCGGAAAGTCGATGGGGGAAAAAGAATGAGAAATGTACTTCCAGATCCAGGGGGCAGGGGGCGTTGCGGGGGACGTATGAGCGGGCGGGCACCATGGCGCTCCATCTGCCCGGCTGAGGCGTGCGGTCACGACAGCTGGAGTAAAGGGCAGAGTTGATGTATTGACGTGGAGTTGGAGCATCACCTGTTCTGCTGCTTCTAATCAATGTTCACCTCGAGCGTCAGCGTTCGAGGAGCACGTCCACGTCGCTGCGGCTGCGATGAACCTGACAGCTCATCTAGAACATGTCCATCTCAGGCCTGAGCTGCGACTGCGGCCATGAGGGAACAAAACTTTGAAAATGTTTTTAGCTACAGACTTCTGAATACTTGGATTGGCCCATGCGACAGAAAACATTTCAATCAGAGTACTGATTTCTGAATATTCACAATACTTTTACATGGACTTGCATTATATCATAGTGAAAAAACATGATATATAATTACAAACAGCTTTATTTTCGCTGCCCTGTTTGTTCAGTGTTAACTTGTGTCTAATTAGAGGCGAAAAAAATCACACAACAAACAGGCCTGTCACTATAATCCCTGCATCCACTTCTCGTTCAGTTTATGAACGTTGGAGCCATATTTTTTGAGGATTAGTACTTTTTCTTTGCTCTACTAGGACATTTTTGTTTATGTTTTGTCTATATGTTCAGATTTAAGCTGTAAAAGGTTGAATAAATAACTCGTCTGACTCATTACAGACTCAAACTGATGACTGAAGTGTTTCATTCTGCTGTTTGTTTATCGCAGCTCATGATTTTGAACAATATTGTAGATTTAGAATAGTTTAATTTGTGCTTGGTTTTCTGACAGTGACGTAAATGAGTTTCAATATTATCGTTTATCATGTATATTTACTTCTAAACATGTTATTGTGACGGGTCTAATCGAAACAGAAGACTTTACTCTCACAAATACCGAGCTGCCCAAAACCAAACTGATATATCCGATAAACTACCCCCATGGTTTCCTTTTAACTTAGAAAAGAAACTGTACCAGAATGCAGTTCCTCAGAAGCAGTACTCAGATGAAGTATTTAGAGTACATGTATCCAGTTACTCCGTACTCTCTCAGACGAGGTGGACGCTGGCGGGTTTATGGTGCAGTGTACAGTGTGACGTCACCGCGGTGTGACAGGACTGCAGAGGAGGCCACACTGCTCTTGGCTTTCGCGTCGTCGTTTCAGACTCGAGTGTTTCTGCTCAGTGTGGGCTCAGCGGCTCATCTGTATGTTAGCTTCATCTCTCTCAGGGGGGGCAGTTACGCAACACGTTTTTCTCCTTTGAAATTGAGGAAGTTTGAGAAGACCTTGACGCTTTGCACAGTGTAATTAATGTAATAGCGCCGATTAAGCAGAAACTGAGTAAAAACACGGCTCTAATCATATTATTCGGGACGTTTTTGTGTTTTAAACTCTGTAAAATCAATAAATCGAACAAGGATTTGAGAAGGTGGAATGTTAAGGCGTTTTTATAAGACTTGAACCTGTCTGCGGTTCCTGAAGAGAACTTATTAGGACAAACGCTGTGTCTGTTTGATATGAAGCTGTTATTAGGCTGGTGTTACTCAGCTCAAACTCACTGTTGTAAACTTTTACGTTTCTTGTGCCACATAAAACAGAGACACTTCGAGGCTGTGGAGCTCATTCGTGTCCCTCACTTAAGCTAATGGCTCTCAGCACAAATCATTGGCTTTTTCGATGGAGTGCTGAGTCTTTGAGTCATTAAGTCCTCTCAGTGCGTCAGCATATGAACATCTCCTCAGCGTTATCAGTCATCTTGTTTAACAGAGCTCTATCTCCTCAAACAGAAAGGCACCTTTGTCATAATGCTGGGACGTTATCTCAGTATTTACAGCGCCGAGTCCTCGTGAGTCATTGTGCTGATGTTCTGCTGTAGTCACACGAGTTCCTCTAGTTCACCTTTGACCTCCCCATACTCCTCCTAAATGACAAACACTTCAGTCTACACTTTCTCCGATAGCTTCTATTTGAAGCACTTGAGCAGCTTCTTGAGCGTAATCTCGTCGGTCCTCGTGTCTTCATACACATTTGCTGCTATCTCTACATCTTAACATTTTAAAAGGTCCTCAGACTGCGCCGCCGTGACCCTCTCCGTGTAATAGCTTTCAGTGGATGAGTAGCAGACTCCACAGCCTCCAGCCTTGCTCTGGTCCAAACCTGTTATGATGCAACGCTTTCACCGCTCTCCCCAGAGACGCCACTTTCAGAGTTCAGCTCTGTGCCCACAGAAGCATTAAGAGACTCTGTCACACTGGAGTAATTGCTCTTTTAGATTACATGGTGGCACACGGTGGCACAAGTTCCTTTTGTGCCGTGTGCCAACCAAAACTAATCAAGTTTTGTCACAAATCTTAAAAGTAGCAGAAAAAGACGTTATTCCTCAAACGAGCAGCAGCACAATAATCATCCTCTGCATTTAAAGTTCACTCTTTGTTTGTATAAAACACTTTGTTGAGTAAAGCAGCTGTTTAAAATGAGGCTGATTACCTCAATCAAGGGAACTTTTGACCTGTATATTATGATGCAAATCATCACAGATCTGCTGCTGGGCTTCAGTGTCTGCCATCAAAGAGAAAAAGTGAATACTGAGACTTTAAACGAGCTCCTGGTGAAGTTTGGGCCGTGAGGAGACGATGTTCTGGGAGTTTGAGCTGTGAGGTTTTAATTGTGAAGGTGAGTGACGGTATTCTTGACATTTGTTTTATTATTCATTTATTTAATGCCATCGTACTTACCATCAGACTTTAGAAGGACTTAATCCACCTACATGCCTGCCACAAAAAGGAAATAGGTTCTCAAATCTGATCAAATAAATGCATCAAAATTTTAGTTATAAAAATATTACAAAAAGAGCACTGGACATATTGGTTCTAGTTTCCACTGGTTCATTTTGGTTCTAGTTTCTATTGGTTCATTTTGGTTCTAGTTTCCATTGGTTCATTTTGGTTCTAGTTTCTATTGGTTCATTTTGGTTCTAGTTTCTATTGGTTCATTTTGGTTCTCTCTGCTTCTCTCTGCTAATATAAACTCCAAATGAAACATACAAACATAATAAACCCAAACTGTGACTTACAGTTGTCGTGTTTCAGACTCTTTTTGTGCGTCAGGTGTGATCGGCTCCGCTCTTCTTCTGTATCTGTGAAGTGCAGCAATTAGAAAAAGAGTTATTTTCCAGCGAGCTCCCAATAGTGCCGCCCCTCCCTCTCGGGCACAGGCCTACTCATTATTCTGAAGAAAAAAACTACATTAATTAGTTGCCCACCTTCCTATTGTGTTGTGTCCCTGGGTGTAAACACAGAGCTGTAAAGTAAATCATTGTAATTAGCAGGGTGTGAGTTCATCCGCACAGAATAAAGTCAGTATTTTCTCTGTAGGTTTTTGAGACGTATTATTTAAGTTGAAGCTGTTGTTTAATGAGCTTCTCCAGCATCCGGTGTGTGAGATAAAAGTCTGCTGGCTATAGAGCTGTGAGGCTTACAGAGGAGGCTGCTGGGGGCGAACTCTGTCAAACACAAACGTTGAATGAGGCACAAAACTGGCGCACTCCGAGAGTGCCTGGCATTTCTTTTCCAATAAATGGGATTTACATTCGCACAAAGGCACTCCGAAAGTTTCACATGTTTGAGGCAGACAAAGTTGTGCAAAGTCATTTGTGCTGAGAGCGGAGGAGGATTCACCGACCACAAAGGACTGAACCAGAGGGAGAATGTCAAACCCATCTCTGTCAGATACAGCCGCAAAGAAACTCGAATCACCGCTGGAATTGGTGGAACTTGCAAACGTCTGTGAGGCGACATGAAGGGATTTCTCCTGTCTTTAAAACGCTGATGCCATAGACTGTAAATACAAATGCATTTACATAACCTGCTAGGCGCCACGTTTCAAACAGGAAGTGATCTTGGGCGCGCTTCTGACTCCAATTCACTTTCTATTAAAAAAACTGTGTCCCCTCTCTCTGTAACTGCTGCCCATATTAATCGAATCGGCCCATATTACCTTAAACGGTACTTTTTACTGTACATTTCTGAAAATCTACTTAAACGAGCCTAAATCAGATATTTAATGTGTCCCACTGAGGATGTAGCATGAATAAAGGTCGAGTGGTTCAGTCTAACTCGTAATAATAACACAGATTTAAAGTATTCACTGTATTCCCGACCAGTCTATGGCCCTCAATCGGCCCTCAGCTTTGTCTGTGTTTTTATTCATGGCCTTTAATGAGAAAAGTTTGGACACCCCTGATGTAGAGAGTTGAAAGAAGTTTTATCAGATGAATGAAGGTACAGACAGCGGCACGTGTTACATCACAAAGGAGCCGTCCCAGTACTTATCCCCTCAGAAAGGCACTATCTATAGAAGGACTTAAACTACTTTTACAAACTGTCCTCACAAGGTCACAAATGGGTCGACCGTTAACTGCTGCCAGAAGGTAGAAAACGTCACTGAAAATAACGTTTGCAGCTACTGAAAAGACGGACTGCAAAACCTCGACACAGAAGTAACAGGATGTCTTAAAATAAGCATGTGTAGCATTCTTACTGAAAACAAGTTCACCTCAACATATTCAACACAATTTTTAAGAGTAAAGACGAAAAACAAAAATCATGCTTTCACTGGTGTTTCATTTAACTATTGTGTCTGTAAACCGAGATATGAACATTAATAACAGACAAATCAGGCTCTTTCTTTCCCCGAGGTCGCTCCCGCTAGCGTTAGCAACAGGTTTGATTGACAGCGTTGCTAAGCGCCCACTCACTGCCCCATTCAGCGTTACTGTCAACAGCCTCGCTCCTGATTGGCTCTTTGGTTGCTATGATACTCGTTTTCTTTACAGTCTGTGGTTAATGCTCATGTGAATCTTATTTTTAAAAATTAATGGCTCTTTTCATGGCCGTTTGAATATTTGTTTACAGAATCATTTAGCCCTGTAGGCTTTCCACACAAAGGTCTTCTGTCCAAATTATGTTCATTTAATTTCTCACCAGAAACGCCAAATGTCAACCCTGCACCGTCCATGCGTTCAGTGGCTCTGTCCCACATCACATACTGTTTACCCATCTGGTCTCTGCTCGTGCCACATCACTGAAAACGCACAAAAACACACAAAAACGCACCACAAAAACGCACCACAAACACACAGATTACTCAGCCTGGAAACAAATATTCAAATCTCTGCCGGTTCTGCAAACTCATTCCTGGTCCATCTTTGTCATCACTCTGTCACTTTATCGATATCAAAGCCACCGGTCACTGCAGGGGCCGAACCTTTGGTCAAACCTCTGAAGAAAACCTCACTCCCACAACCTTCCGAAACAAAAAAAACACACGTGATACTTTTAAAATAGTTAAAACAAAGGCTCATTGAAAATCAGTGAACACTGGTTACACCTGCTGTCGCTGCCCCCTGCTGGCCTCATGCCATGTCTGTGTGTGTGTGTGTGTGTCTGTGTGTGTGTGATCGTCTCCACTGGTGTGTGTGTAGTTGTACTAAATGTGTGTGTTGTACTCTTCTCGTGATGTAAATACTGAAACAGGTTTGATCGTGTTTTTGTCTTCTCGTGGAGGCTACAGTTACATTTTCTTCTTTTGTTTTTTAGCCTCATATTATCACAGAACAATTGTTTGGCTAATTTCTGGCGTATTTACAGAATCCTTAATTAATTCCCTGTGACCTTCACGTTAATAGCCTATAGGATACCGACGTTACCATGGAAACAAAAAAAAAGAAAAAAAACGTGATAAAGACACGCTCGCATTTTTCAACAAACACGTTACCTAGACGACCGAATGAGAAGACGCGCATGTCTCTTCATCTCTCTTGATATCTGAGCGTCACACATGTGCTGATGCTGCAGAGGAGCCCGTCCGTCGGCAGGACTCGCTCTCGTCTGCAGAGCCTCCGCAGAGAGCAGCGAGAGAACGACCCGCAGCGTTCCATTAAAGGCTAAACAGAGTTAGGGCCCCCAAGAACTTCTAACAGCAGGACCATCAGAGCCGCAGCACATAAATCAATGAACAGCAGACATCTGTTAGCACAGCCACAGTGTCCATGTGTGTGTGCGTGCAGTGTTTGAGTGTGTGCAGGTGTGAGTGTGTGTCCGTGTGTGTGTGTGTGCAGGTGTGTGAGTGTGTGTGAGTGCAGGTGTGTGACTGTGTGTGTGTGTGCAGTGTTTGAGTGTGTGTGTGCGCAGGTGTGTGTGTGTGTGTGTGCAGGTGCAGGTGTGTGTGTGTGCATGTGTGTGTGCAGGTGCATATGTGTGTGTGTGTGTGTGCAGGTGCGTGTGTGCAGTGTGTGTGTGGGTATGTGTGTGTGTGTGTGTGCAGGTGTGTGTGTGTGGGTATGTGTGTGTGTGCAGGTCTGTGTGTGTGTGCGTGTGTGCAGGTGTGTGTGTGCAGGTGCGTGTGTGCAGGTGTGTGTGTGCAGGTGCGTGCGTGCAGGTGCGTGTGTGCAGCTGCGTGTGTGTGTGTGTGTGTGTGTGGTGTGTGTGCAGGTGCGTGTGTGCAGGTGTGTGTGCAGGTGCGTGTGTGTGTGTGTGTGTGTGTGTGTGTGTGTGTGTGTGCGTGTGTGTGTGTGTGTGTGTGTGTGTGTGTGTGTGTGCAGGTGTGTGTGTGTGTGTGTGTGTGTGTGTGTGTGTGCAGGTGTGTGTGTGAGCTTGTTGTTTTTTGTTGTATTTTATCCAACATATTTATGAATGTTCTGGGTTTATTCTGGTAGTTTCCGGTCACAGTTTCATGGACATTTTGCTCTTGTGGTTAAACGTCTATAGCTGTTTGTATTTATGTTGTTTCTTTTCGTGCTCAAACTCACTGCCCTTGTTGCGATTAACAAAGACGTATGTACAATTTAAGGAATAACAAGTTGAAACTCCATTTAAAAAGGAAAATATGTTGACAATGACTTTGCCAATTGGCTGAACGTAGGAGTTTCAGCAGCTGCTGTAAAACTGCACTTCAGTAAATAGACTCAGTATTTTTCACTCGATTTCTGTGAATAACTGAAACTACGACAAATGCTGTTGTGTTTTTCTAAATACATTTTAAACTCTGTTAAGCGCAGGACACTGAAGGCAGCGCTGGATGGAGGTTCACACTCGGAAATTCAAACCAGTACAAACTTTACTTCCTTCCTTTAAAGATTTAAACTGGGCACATCAGCTGCTTCCAGATCCTCTGAAAAACTCCAAACACAGAAAACATCACTGACTTTAGCATTCTGCCTCCACTGGTGTTTGGGAACTAGTTTTACAGACAGTGAACAGTTTCTCCCATAAACACCAAGAAACCTCTTCTGTTTTGGACATTTACTTAAGAGTGAACTGTAAAACTGTAAAACTGTAAAACTGTAGAACTGTTCATACAAAGAAGATATATGCATATTACAATTTTTTTTTTTATATTCCTATGAACAAAAGTGATCTACAGGGCTACAGAAAACAACATATAGTAGCTCATTATAATATAACATATGCACGACATTAGCTTAAAAGTAGCTACAACTAATGAAAACGTCTGTAAAACTGTTGATTAGCATCATGCTAACATGTATGGAAGATCCCATAGACATGCTAGTGCTATTAGCGTCTTATATTTTTGCGCGAATTTACAGTGTAAACCAACTTAAAGTGCCTCAAATGAGTTTATAGAGCGAGTTAACATCTTATAATGTTACAATACTCACAGAGAGATATTCCCATGGTGTCTGGGCCTCAAACACAGTGAAAAATGACTGAACTTTTGAAAAGTGCAACAATATGGCGGCTACGGTGTCTCTGAGTGGACAAAACAGATAAACTCAAAACAGAAATATCTTACTCCACTGAGGGTAAAACACTTGACAGAAAAGGAGAAGGTGATTTTTCATAGGGACAGTTCTGTCCTTGTTTACACTCATGGAAAAATACTTTATAACTAAATATTTAGTTACAGAATACTGAATATCTGCATTAAATGTATTTTGTAACATTTTCTGATACATGGGTCAGTACTGTGGTCTGAATACTATGAATACTTTTACACAGAGTTGCATTATATTGTAGTGAAAACACATGTCATAGTTTTACAAATGTATTTATTTATTTTATTTTTGTTTTTTCTTTCTGTGCGGTTTGAACCCAAAATACATTGCATCAAGATCCACCGTGTATTCCTTGTAATTTAGAAAAGTAACTGTACTGAAAAGAGTATTTATACCTGCATGAGTAACACATATTTTTGTTTTGAGTTACTTCTTATAGCTGTTTATTCTCGGCTTGTGTGACAGACTTTGTGTTATTGTGTTTTAGAGACGAGCCAAGTAAGTTTTTGGAGTTATTAAGTAATTATCAATTTGTGACACGCTGATCGTTTAAGCTTTTGCAAAAATATAGAGCTACTTGTGTTTAATTACGCTCTTAAACATTATATTTGATTGTATTTTTTTATGTTTCTGGGCGAGGCAGCGCTCGTGTGGAATAACTGGGGATGGATGTGGATGTCGCTGTCCATGGTGCTGAAGTCCTTTTAGTCTGTGTGTGATAATCCAGGACAGAAACAGAAAATATGAATGACTTTTACTGGTTTATGTTTATTTACTTCACTTCTAGACATGGGTTGAATGTGATGTTTGAGTGCGGGATCCCTGGAAACACATTTTTACAATATTTACAAACAAAAATATGGTTTAGATCTGTATCCTGTCCCACGATTTCTGATGAGAACGGACTGACAGGTGGATTACATAATTAGAGAAACACTGTGTCAGAACAGACACATCAGCTCATGAGTAAAAAATAGAAAAAAAAAACAGAAAAAAAACATGGAGGAGTGAGAAAAACGTGGATTTGTGAGCGTGGAGTAACTCGTGGCGCTGTCCGTGGTGCTGAAGGCTGTGTCACAATAACATCCTCTGCAGAAATAACACGGTATTATGAGACCGGTGATGGAAAATGACAACTGCTCTTCCAACAATGTGTCTTATGCAACAGCGGCTCAGTCGGTAGAGCGTTTGCCCATTGATCTAAAGGTTAGTGGTTCAATTCCTGTGTGTGTGGATGTGTGAGTGGATCTTTTGAGCCTTGACGATGGAAAACGCTGTGTAAAAATGTGACTAATTACCATTTTATTAACATTTATGATAAAGAATATGTAAAAGATGTATTTATTTACTTGTTTGTTCATTTTTTTGTCCTCATTTCTAGCGTAAAGTTTGTTCAAATTGCTGTAACTGATCATAGTGACGATCCTTTGCATAGAGAAAGTCCAGCCCTGGTCAGAAAAAGGCATTTTCCTCCAGTTTGTGCCTCATAACGGTGATTTTGACACCAGCATTTCTCCGAGGGCACACTTTATAACGACCGCTTCATAATGAACAGTTATGATGTGGCTGTAGCTGGAGAAGGTGTGATGCTTTTATTCCGTAATGGCTTACATTTGTCTTTTTGGTTAAGGTTCCCGGCGCATGTGCTAATGAGCTCCAATTACGGATGACGGCGACTCGTACCTGCCACGAGCCATCTCAGCTCGTTGCCGTGGTAACGTGGCAGGTGGCAGAGTGGTGGGTGTGCGGCTGCTGTACGGGGACTGCGCTCGGCGAGTATCACGCTGGGCAAATATGACAAGACAGTGGTATGACTACTACAGTGTAACGGCTCGCTCTGAAGGTTTGGGTTTTTGTGACCTGCGAAACTGTTTATATATTTTACAGAAACGAGTCTGTCAGTGGTTTTGAACATGTTTTATTTTAAAGGCTCGTTGTGAAGCTGTCACTTTTAGGGTTTGCTGATGCTTTTGAAGAGGAAAGCTTCACACTGACAGCTCTGGAGACAGTAGGTTTTGTATTTTATGTGTGGAAATGTTTGCACAGCCCCTGGAGCTGATCTGTGGCTCGTTTGGAGGAGGCATGTTGCTCTTTACTGCCCAGAGTAAAAGTACTCGGACAAATACTCGGACGACTGAGGGAGTACACGGATCAGACGCTTCTCAGTCGACATCGTGACAGTTTCTTTAACACAAACCTGTGATGTTATTTCAGCGTTAATAGACATAATAGTACTACAAAAGTAATTAGAGATGTGGCACATTGTACGAGAACAGCTGGCTCTGACGCAGTGTAAATGAATCACTCAAATCTTATTAAACTCAACTCGCTAACGGGACAGAAACGGGACAGTAACTGGACAGTCTCGTGCCAGCGTTGTATTTAGACCTTTGCTTTTATACACATGACCCACGTCTTTTATCACCTTTTTTTAAAAAGAAGTATTTGTATTATTCTTACGTATTTACTCATATATTTATTTAGAAGCACAAGCAGAACTCACAAACACTCACACGTCAGTCACAATGTGACACAGTGAATCATGAGAGTCAAACATTCACAGATCAAAGATACGAGAGAGATTCACTCAGTTTTCAGACCATAGTTTAAGTATCTGCAGATTCCTGATATCGCCCGAAACAGTGTTTATTTCCTTTAAACAAAAATAAAATGAGACAAAACTGAGTAAAATGAGTTATGTCTCTGTTATTTATCTCTGAAGAAACGACAGAACTTTCTGTAAATAAAAGTTAAAACTTTCTGAGACTTTCTCTGCTGAAAACCATCAGTGAATCGTCTTTTTACATCAGCCACGATATCGACTGAACCGATATTTGCAAGACGATATCTGACGCCAGGATCAGTTCAACACGGCACACACTGGGACACTGTCACACTGGGACCCTGGGACACTGGGACACTGGGACACTGGAACACTAGCACACTGGGACACTGTCACTCTGGGACACTGGGACCCTGGGACACTGGGACACTAGCACACTGGCACACTGTGACACTGGGACACTGTGACACTGGGACACTGGTAGAGGCACTGTTGGGCTCTGTATATAACACTGAACTGTCTTTATTATGCAAAAACATAATCAACATCACGGTGAGACTGAAAACACTTCCCATAATTTGAGTAGAAGTCTTAAAGTCGTGCTCCTCTTCATCTCTTAAAGTCGTGCTCCTCTTCATCTCTTAAAGTCGTGCTCCTCTTCATCTTCATTTAAACTATAAAACTCAGGTCTAGATGTGTCGTTGTTGCTGTGGTTCGAGTGTGAGGCTCATTCCACAACAGAACAGGTTATTAAAACAGAAGCACATTATGTAAATCCTTAAAACCTTCTTAATGAAATTTCCACTGCTCTTTTGAATGTTTTCGGAGATCTTTGGCTCAGGTCCACTAAGTTCTTACGGCATTATGACACAGGCAGACGTCCCGCTGTGTGCCAAGCTAATCAAACATTTATTCTGCCTATTACATTACGCCACTGGGCCTTTTACAGCTAATTAATATGCCCCCACTTTCTGTCACATCTGATTCTTATCTGGGTTTCTCTGTGCGACATGTTTAGAAATCTCCAGGCTCGTGGCACAAAGCGGCAGAGTCTGTTTTGTCTGCGCTCGCCAGGATCCAGTGTTCTCTCTCTCTGTGTCCAGTCGTCAGCCGCCGGCAGACTGGCACCGAAACCTATCATTTGCGCAATTACAAAATGAAAAGGACATTCTACGGCTTAATAAAACAAGAACATCGGGTTTGACTCCAGTGAAGCATCAGAACGCCTGGAAAGAATCGCGCTCAAGTAATTACATATGGCAGATAAATAGATCCTAATTATCCGTGTGGCATCAGAAGATATGAAGCCAACTTAGTCACTCTTTTGAGATGAAATTAAAAGTACAAAAATACAACCAGCCCTCCCCAAACACAGCCAGATTTAGAGACTGAAATTATTAACTTTTAACTAACGGCAAATGAACTGTTTTATAATTGCCTGAACAGAGACAGTGTGTTTGTGTGGAGAGAGGGTGTTTGTCTTGTTTTCTGTCTTGCCAATAGTTTATTTATTTTTTTATATTTTTTATTAATTTTATTTATTAAGAAATAGGAACAGTAAAGTATAAAACATAACAGGACTTGACAAGAGATAGAAACAGGAGAGAAAGAGACAAGAAAATATGGCGAGTGAGTGAGTTTAGTTGTGAAGTTAAAGCTTTAGTTAAAGTTTATTTGTAGATATAAGAAGTTGAATGAAGGTCATGACAGACAGTTGGGGGCGCTGTTGTGTGCTGTAGTCCTGGGGTGGGTCGTGGGTCACAGGGTCAGAGTCTGGAGTGTTCATACCGGACGTGGAGAGCTGGGTCAGAGACGGAGGGTGCAGGGATAGTTCCATGGATCACGAGCACGACATGACGAGACGAGACGATCTGACCCCGAGTGTCAGGTCCTGGCTCCTTCATCCTCCTCAGGTGCAGCTGTTTGTGGATTAGGTCCAGGTGTGAACGGGAGGAGCCCAAATCTCCAGCAGCTCCAGGCTCAGATACAGAAGAGAGAGAGGGGGAAATAGTGCAAAACACAAAAAAAAAACCCCCAAAATCTTGACATTTTGACTCAGTTTCAGGGTTGAGTCTCCATTCTCTTTTATTAATTTTTCCTTTTTTTCTTTGAATGAACTAATACTATACTAGACTAAACTAATATTATTTGTCTGTGTGTGTAGGGCAAGTGATGTCTAAAGTGCATTAAAAGAAGGGACATTTTTGAGTGTTTCTACTTGACACAAAGTTCCTGTCCCAAGAAAACCATCTCTCATCTGATTTGTCGATAGTTTAACATCAACCTGTCGAGGGCCTGAAGCTGAAAATGCTCCACGTTGGCGATAATCTTTACATATTCACATTTTTAAATTCATGAATATGCGCTGTCCCTTTACAAATAAACAAAATAAAACTTGATATGATGCAATGGTGCAATAAAAACATCCCGAGTTCCTCCTGACATTGGCCGACTGTGACGCTCCGCAGCCCGGCTACACAGAGGCCACATTTGGAGGACATTTTGTTAACATAATTGGATCAGGAGCGACTGTGATGGTGCAGCTCAAGGCCAGTGTAGTTCACGTGAGGTCAGCTGTCGTATTACTGCTCACGATTCCTCTGAGGGACACGGAAAACAGGGCGAGTGCATCGTATCTGTGTTTGTCCGGGTCAGGCCTGGACGTCTGGTATAACGAGTATCAAAATGGCTGACGTGCAGTAAGTGGGTTATCGAGAGAGGGTCAGCGCCCTGATTAGCAATTTTATGAAACAACAGCTTTGTCCAATGCGTGTGTGTGTTGTGTGTGTCGTGTGTGTGTGTGTGTGAGTGTGTGAGCAGCATACCGCACTGCCAGCTCTGTGATGATCTCGCAGTTTCATTATATGCCTGTTGAATGTTTAATGTGTAATATTTCGAAGATGCCAAAATGAAAACGAGGCACGAGCTATAACTACTCCAACCCAAACTGCTGAGTCCTGTCACAGATCGAGCCTGAGATTTACCACATACGTCCTTCCCCTTCCATTTCCAGACTATTTCTAACTCAGCATTTCTCTGAGGAGCTTTTGTACAACAGCAGCAAATTAAATCATGTTTGCGTCTGGAGTACAGGGGTGAGCTGAAGAGCGGTGCAGCTAACACACTGAATCTCCATGTAGCTCGTCTGACTGGGCGCTTTTTCCTGTTTGCCTCCATGTTTCATTTGTAGCTCGTGTCACACCTGCCACAGCCGTTGTCTCAGAACATAAAGCAGTGTTTGGGACTGACCCGCCGTGTGTTCAGCGAGAGCGTTCTGCAGATACGAGCCGCAGCGCCGCTCGTTTAGCGGCTCCATTAACGTCAGTGTCAGACGTTAGAGACACGTTAACAATGAGGCGAGGTGTGGACAAGACGGGAGTCAACGTCACCTTCCAGAAGTGTCTTTGTATAGATGTGTGTGAGGGCCCTGGATGTGTGTGTGAGGGCCCTGGATGTGTGTGTGAGGGCCCTGGATGTGTGTGTGAGGGCCCTGGATGTGTGTGTGAGGGCCCTGGATGTGTGTGTGAGGGCCCTGGATGTGTGTGAGGGCCCTGGATGTGTGTGTGAGGGTTCTGGATGTGTGTGTGACGGCCCTGGATGTGTGTGTGAGGTCCCTGGATGTGTGTGAGGGCCCTGGATGTGTGTGTGAGGGCCCTGGATGTGTGTGTGAGGGCCCTGGATGTGTGTGAGGGCCCTGGATGTGTGTGTGAGGGCCTGGATGTGTGTGAGGGCCCTGAATGTGTGTGTGAGGGCCCTGGATGTGTGTGTGAGGACTCTAAATGTGTGTGAGGGGGGCTCTATGTGTGTGTGAGGGCACTGGATGTGTGTGTGAGGGCTCTGGATGTGTGTGTGAGGACCCTGGATGTGTGTGTGAGGACCCTGGATGTGTGTATGAGGGCTCTAAATGTGTGTGTGAGGACTCTAGAAGTGTGTTTGAGGGCCCTAGAAGTGTGTCTGAGGGTTCTAGATGTGTGTGTGGGCCCTAAATGTGTGTGTGATGACTCTAGATGTTTGTTTGAGGGCTCTAGATATGTGTGTGCGGACCCTAGATGAGTGTGTGTAGGACCCTAGATGTGTGTGTGAGGACCCTAGATGTTTTTGTGAGGACCATAGGTGTATGTGTGTGGTTTATTCCATGTAACAGTGCGTTCTTCTCTCCTTCAGGGGTCCACAGCAGAGACCAGAGCACTGTGAGCACTGGAGGATGACTTAAACTCTTACAGGCTGTTGTCCATCAGCACCAGAGACTGTGAGTACACGCGCTTCTCCTTTTTATTACATTTCATTACAAAAAACATCATATATTCAGATTTAAACTCACACAAACACGTTCCTCTTAAACGTCTCCTTGTAGATGTATATAGCAGCTGTCCCCTGGGTATTGTTCACATCTGATTTCACAAAGCCGTGCAGTGGGCTCGTTGTTTGCTGAGCCCCTCATATATATCATTATTTCCTGGTGGCTTTTGACCCGTTTACATTGTGAACTGTGGGTTTTGTTTGTGAAGTGTAAATTTGTGTTGTGTCAGGGGTTGTGTGTGGGCGGACGAGCCGGTTGTGTTGTACAGTGAAGGTGTTTTCACATCTGCAGTGGATCCGAGCGGAGCCCAGGCATGTGCTGCTCCAGCCAAAGGCAAAAGTCCCTTTGTGCTGTGTGTGTGTGTGTGTGTGTATGAGGACTGTAAATGTGTGTGTGAGGACTGTAAATGTGTGTGTGAGGATCATAGATGTGTCGCTTTGTGCTGTGTGTGTGTGTCTGTGTGTCTGTGTGTGTGTGTGAGGACTGTAAATGTGTGTGTGAGTGAGGATTGTAAATGTGTGTGTGAGAACTGTAAATGTGTGTGTGTGTGTGTGTGAGGACTGTAAAATGTGTGTGTGGTGTGTGTGTGTGTGTGTGTGTGTGAGGACTGTAAATGTGTGTGTGGGTGTGTGTGTGTGTGTGTGTGTGAGGACTGTAGTTGTGTGTATGTGTGTGTGTGTGTGTGTGTGTGTGTGTGTGTGTGTAGGACTGTGTGTGTGTGTGTGTGTGTGTGTGAGGACTGTAAAGGTGTGTGTGTGTGTGTGTGTTTGAGGACTGTAAATGTGTGTGTGGGTGTGTGTGTGAGGACTGTAAATGTGTGTGTGAGGATCATAGATGTGTCGCTTTGTGCTGTGTGTGTGTGTGTGTGTGTGTGTGTGTGTGTGTGTGTGTGTGAGGACCATAGATGTGTCTGTGTAAGGACCACAGATGTGTGAGTGAGGACTGTAGATGTGTATGTGTGTGTCTGTGTAAGGACCACAGATGTGTGTGTGTGTAATGCTGCAGAGCTAACAACTGCAGCCGCTGCTGTCCCGTCCCGCCGTCCTGTCCCGCCGTCCTGTCCCGCCGTCCTGTCCCGCCGTCCTGTCCCCCCGTCCTGTCCCGCCGCTGTGCTGTCTGGACTAAACTCTCTGGGCCTCTGTGAAGACCCTGTGTGACTGTGTGTGTGTCTAATCAGCGCAGAGCGGCGTAAACAAAAGGCTGGTCAACATCTCGAATCTTCCCTTTAATTGGAGTTATGAAACAACATGAGGGGCGCTGGCAAACACACACGTCGCTGTTTATCCCCGCAGCTCCTCGCCGTTCTAATCCGCTCTCTTTATGGTCTCGGAGAGCGCCACTCGAGCTGGGACTTTATGTGCTGACTCATCACCACCGCGCTGCATATATTTCAAAACTATACGACAGTAAACAAATACATTTATGAATTTGTTTTGGATTAAATGAGATGAGATTTGTGCCACAAGTTGAATGGTGAGACATTAAGGCAAAGTAAGACGTAGAAGTGCTCCTACGAAAACGAAAGGGCTCCGGATATATCACGATTTACGCCATTACAGTCGAGTTAATATTATTATAAATGTGTTTTGTTCTACTTCTTACGCTGAGAAGTTGTCTGTGTTTGTGCAGAGAGACGTATGGTACAAGTTCTGTTAATTAATAATAATAATAATAATAATACACATTTTTATACAGCATTTTTCCACCTTGTAGGAACCACTCACACATTCACACCTGGGTAAAGTGTCTTGCCCAAGGACATAACAAAAGCATTCATCTGTGAGAGCTGGAATAGCACCAGCGACCTGTGAGTCAGTGACTGTGACCGCTCTACCAATGATATTTAAGCTGAAAGTGGGATTTGAACCGCCAACCATTCACACCGGGGCTAACTGTCTTGCCCAATGATATAACAAGAGCATTAATCTACTGGAGCTGGAATAGCACCAGCAACCTGTGGGTCAGTGAGTGTGATTCTGACCACTCTACCAATGACATTTATACCGAGAGTGGGATTTGAACCACCAACCATTCACACAGGGGCTAACTGTCTTGCCCAAGGACATATCATGGGCAATAATCTACAGGAGCTGGAACTGACTGTGACCACTCGACGAATGACGTTTATGCCAAGAGCGGGATTCGAACCACCAACTGCGGGATGGGTTGGGAACCGCCAACCATTCACAGCTGGTTTAAGTGTCTTGCTCACGGACACAACAGCAGCATTCATCTGTGGAAGCTGGAATAACGCCAGTGATCTGTGAGTCAGTGACTGTGACTGCTCTACCAATGACGTTTATGCCTAGAGCGGGATTCGAACCACCAACCATTCACACCTGGGCTAACTGTCTTGCTCAAGGACACAACAACAGCATTCATTTGTGGAAGCTGGAACAATGCCAGTGATCTGTGAGTCGGTGAATGTGACTGTGACCGCTCTACAAATGATGTTTATGCCGAGAGTGGGATTCGAACCGACAACCATTCACATCTGGGTAAAGTGTCTTTCCCAAGGACACAACAGCATTCATCTGTGAGAGCTGGAATAGCACCAGCAACTTGTGGGTCAGTAAATGTGATTCTGATGACACCAGTGATGTTTATGACGAGAGCGGGATTCGAACCACCAACCTTCAGATCAGTGGGCAAATACGTCACTTAACACATCTTCATCTTGCTCCTATTCGAGCTTAAGTAAGAAAAAAAAAAGTAAAATGTGCCTAAAGTGACCAGGATCCATGTGTTTATTAATCTGCTTGAAATAAACTAAATAAAATGAAAAATGAAACAGTTCCAGAGTTTTTAAAGACGTTTTTAAAGACGTTTTTAAAGACGTTTTTAAAGACGTTTTTAAAGACGTTTAAATCCACTCAAAGACAAAACTCGACAAACAGAAATGACACAAACTAAAGCTTCAGTGAGAGTAAAACCGCTGTAACTCATCTCGTTCTTAATATAGAGCATCGTAAATGTTCTAGACCCAGAGGAGCAGCTCAAAGGAGGCGACTCAGAGGGAGGCGCGGCTCCGTGATCCGATTCCCTCCGCCTCGGGGAATCGGCTCTCACCTGCAGCAGATGGAGCAGCAGGTTGTTTCTGCAGGTTTGAGTCGGATTCTTTCCTCGGTGAAACGCTCGTCTCGGTTTAAAGGCGTCGTGTTTCTCGGATGAGGACTGGGAGCGACCGAGCGCGTCCTCCCCTGTGAACCTTTTGCCTAATTTTCATTTCTGCTTCACTTAAATATCAATAATCTTTTTATGCACTTGGACGGGAACAGAAAATCCACAGATATTTGGATGAAATGTAAATGAGTCGATAAGAATCCGCCACTTGACTCCAGGGCACTTCACGTTTAACTGATTTTAGAGCAGTTTCAGCGGCACTCGGGTTTGTGCTTGGAAAACTAGCAAAAGATCGAAGTTTCTTGAAGTTTCATGAACATTTTAAAGGTTGTAGACTGATACTTTTGAGGTTGTAGCATGTTATAATGTTGTTACCTCCACCTTGTGATGTCATGAAGTGGTGGTTTTCAACTTAACAGCTCCTTTTACCTTTAGTTCAGTCGAGATAAGGGGCAATTTTTCCAGAGCTGAAATGATCCAAATGATTCTAGAAATGAAGGTGAGTGGAGTTTAAAAACACAGTGGAGCACTTCCTGTATTACCACACGATGACATCACAACGTGGAACAGAGTGTTTTCTGTTTGAGAGAAGAACTCAGCCTGAATCAGACTCAGTCAGACTCATCTCAAAAGCATCTCTCTCTCTCTCCCTCTTTCCCTGTCTCCCTCTCTTCTCTCTCTCCTCCCTCCCTCCTCTCTCTCCTTCTCTCCTCTCCCTCCCTCCTCTCTCTCCTTCTCTCCTCTCCCTCTTTCTCTCCTTCCCTCTATCCCTCTCTCTCTCCTCTCTCCTCTCTCCCTTTCTGTCTCTCTCCCTACTCTCTCCTCTCTCCTTCCCTCTCTCTCTCTCCTCTCTTCCCTCCTCTCTCCCTCCTTCCTTCCCTCTCTCTCTCTCCTCTCTTCCCTCCTTCCCTCTCTCTTTCTCTCTTGTGCAGATTTCATTGTTTCAAACTCATCTTTCTGATTCTTCTCTGTGCTGGATTTTCCTCAGACTCGTGACCCTGGTCTTTCTTCTTTCTTCTTTCTTCTTGCCTCTTTCTTCACGACTGTCTTCCCTTCTTCCCTGTTCATCGACTTTTACAGTTTGTTTTCCCCGTCCGTCGGGGCTCAGGGTCTGGCCTTGGCGGCTCCTCGTCGGGTTGTGATGTTGAGCTTAGAGGGAGAATCAAACCCTCGGCTCTTTGTCCTGTGGGACCTGCAGCTCAGGGGCCTCAGTCGTGTGTCGTCTTAATCCTGGTCACATGGTTCGTTTGGACATGATACGAGCACAGACCCGATAAAAACACTCAGAGCTTCATTAAGTCTGATCTCGGAGCCTGGATCTGTGTCTTTTATATTTTTAAACAAATGCCATTAAAGCCCCTCCCACTGTCACTATTACTTCTTCTGTTCAGTTCTGACTTCTCACTGTCGTCGTTCTAGTGTCGATAAAAATCTATTTTCTTCTGCTTATCACGGGGGCAGCAGTCTAAGCAGCTGGTGGGACCCTGAGGTGTTCCCAGGTCAGCTGAGAGACACAGTCCCTCCGGAGTGTCCTGGGTTCTCTCCGGGGCCTCCTCCTCCTGGTGGGACATGAACACCTCCTGATTCTCACTCGGCTGCAAACTGCCCCAGGTCCAGGCTCCAAGCATCAGGACGACATCATCTGTAAACAGCAGAGATCAGACCCTCCGGCCCCTGAACCAGACCCCCTCCGGCCCCTGGACCAGACCCCCTGTGGCCCCTGAACCAGACCCCCTCCGGCCCCTGAACCAGACGCTCCGTCCCCCTGACTCCACCAAGAAATTCTGTCCATAAACCAATGAACAGAGCCGGTGACAAAGTGCAGCCCTGGGGGACTCCCCTGTGCTGTGGGGACAGGTCTGATTTCCTGCAGACACTGTGGACACAGCTGCTGCTCGGGTCTCACAGGGACCGGACAGCCCTGAGCAAAGAGCCCCGGGCCCCGTGCACCCGGAGCGCCCCCCACAGGCCACCACGAGGGACACGGTCAGTACCTTCTCCAGATTCACAGAGCATATGTGGACTGGAAGGTAAACTCCCATGAGCCTTTGGGTTGTGATAAAAATATAATAAATCCTGCAAACACATAGAACAGAGATTTTAAATGTGCCGTCAGCCCCAGAGCTTAAACAACACGATTAAAACACGTGTGTAACGTGTTGATAGCGTGTTTTCTGCAGTCGGCTTGTTCTAAATATATTTGTATCTAACGTGTTTCTGTCGTTTGCATCAAATTGTGAAACTTGAGATAATCCGTTTGTGGCTTGTTACTTTGGGGCTGGATCAGATCCGAGCTCCAGTTTGTCGGGACCTGGAAAAGTTGGAGCTGTGGCTAAAAGTGTAAGTTTAAATTGAAAAGTGTAAAAATCGGGCGGTTCTCCCTCAGAAATCTGGAGATACAGAGGAAACATCCTGCTGCAGAGGATCTGGGAGAAACTACAAAACAGGACAGTTTTTTTAGAAAAGCCTCAGTGAGATTTTGGTTCTTGAAGGTCGACGGGAAAAGATCAGAACTGTGTGTGTGTGTGTGTGTGTGTGATTTGTGTGTGATGTGTGTGATTTGTAAGTGTGTGTGTGTGTGTGATGTGTGAGTGTGTCTGTGTGTGTGTGTGTGTGTGTGTGTGTGTGTGTGTGTGTGTGTGTATGTGTGTGTGAGTGTGTGTGATGTGTGTGTGTGTGTGTGTGTGTGTGTGTGTGTGTGTGTGTGTGTGTGTGTGTGTGTGATGTGTGTGTGAGTGTGTGTGTGTGATGTGTGTGTGTGTGTCTGTGTGTGTGTGTGTCTGTGTGTGTGTGTGATGTGTGTCTCTGTGTGTGTGTGTGTGTGTGTGTGTGTGTGTGTGTGTGTGTGATGTGTGTGTGTGTGTGTGATGTGTGTGTGTGTGTGTGTGTCTGTGTGTGTGTGTGTGTGTGTGTGATGTGTGTGTGTGTGTGTGTGTGTGTGTATGTGATGTCTGTGTGTGTGTGTTTGTGTGTGTGTGTGATGTGTGTGTATGTGTGTGTGTGATTTGTGTGTGTGTGTGTGATTTGTGTGTGTGTGTGTGATTTGTGTGTGTGTGTGTGTGTGTGTATGTGTGAGTGTGTGTGATTTGTGTGTGATTTGTGTGTGATGTGTGTGTGTGTGTGATGTGTGCATGTGTGTGTGTGTGTGTGTGTGTGATGTGTGTGATGTCTGTGTGCGTGTGTGTGTGTGTGTGTGTGTGTGTGATTTGTGTGTGTGAAACGAGTGAAATCGCTTCATTTTAAATCCATTTGAAACATTTATTCACTTTTTGATCATTTCTCAGATGTGTAATTTTAAAAGATTCATTCAGACTCGTCTCGTCTTATTTTGTCCTAAAACAAAATCTTTTTTAAATAATATTTGATTTGTGTTTCCTCTTTGTTTTATGTAATTCAGGCTGAATAAATAAACATAAAAAGAGAATGAGCCTCGTTCAGTGTGAGTCCGGGACCAGGACGACTCGTTTCACTTGTTTAAATATATATTTGATTGTGTTTGTTTTTTTGCTGGAGGTAGATCTGAGAATCTGAAAGTATCTCTGGAAAATACAACGTCTGTGTTTAAGACGCACAAATATGATCCTGATGTGTCTGTTTTTAATGTTGATATGTTGATTTACACAGACGTGAAATAAAAACCCCAGGATCATGTAGAGGGTTAATACGAACATTTAAGACCAACATGAGTCTGACAGACGCAGGACCAGAGAGAGGACAGCCCAAAAAAACAAACAAAATAAATAAATAAATAAATAAAGTCAATATAATAAAAAAACAACAAAAACTCAAAAATAACTAAAGAAAAAAAACAACAAACAAAAAAAAAAAAAGGAAAAAAAAAAACAACCCCTCGCGGTAAAAAAAAAAAAAAAAAAAAATTAGGAAAAAAAAAAAAAAAAAAAGAAAAACTCAAAATAACTAAAAAAAAAAAAACACCCAAACAAAAAAAAAAAAAAACCCAAAAACTCAAAATAACAAAAAATGAAGAAAACAATAAACTTAAAATAACAAAAAAAAAAAAAAAAACAAAAACAAAAAACCCTTAAAATAACTAAAGAAAACAGACAAAAAAACAAAAACAAACAAACTCAACATAAAAAAAAAATGAACCCAGGATCATGTAGAGGGTTAATACAAACATTTAAGACCAAAATGAGTCTGACAGCAGCAGGGACAGAGAGAGGGCGATGGTTTTTCAATAGAAAGTGAATTGGATGAATGTCCATGATCACTTCCTGTAGGTTAGCGATGTCCTTTTGCATAAACAGTCTTTGGTTTGATGTTTGTTGTTCAAAAATGGTTCTACATTAAATTATTTATGGAGTCGTGTTTTCCATAATGAACAAATGAGATGGTGAGCAGAATCTCTCACTGTTTTAGGCCCGTTTGAGGCTGTTTCTGAACCACAGCGACACGTTTGGAGCATTTACATGAGAATGTGCCGCGGAGAGACGGGATCTCAACACAGGAACAAATTATAAATGTAGATTCGAGCGTCAGACTCGAGGACGGAAAACGAGCTCAATCTGGAGTCTGTGTCTGAGCCGAAACGTTTCTGCTGGAGCTCGAGAAAAAAGAGACGTTTGACAAGAGTTTAGAGCTGAGTCTGTAATCAGAGACGGAGATGAAGAAGAGGAAGAGGAGGAGAAGAAGAAGAGAGAAGAGGAGGAAGAGGAAGAGGAAGAGAGAAGAGGAAGAAGGAGAAGAAGAAGAGGAAGAAGAGGAGTAGAAGAACGAAAAGAAGAAGAGGAGGAAGAAGGAGAAGAATGAGAGGAAGAAGAGAAGAAGGGGAGGAAGAAGGAGAGGAAGAAGAAGAAGAAGAGGAAGAAGAAGAAGAGGGAGAAGAAGAAGAGGAAGAAGAGGTAGAAGGAGGAGGAGAGGAAGAAGAAGAAGAAGAAGGAGAAGAAGAAGAAGAAGAAGAGAGAATGAAGAAGAAGAAGAGAGAGAGAAGAGGAAGAAGGAGAAGAAGGAGAAGAAGAAGAAGAAGAAGAGAAGAAGAAGAAGAGAGAAGAAGAAGAAGAAGAAGAAGAGAGAAGAAGGAGAAGAAGAAGGAGAGAGGAGAGAAGAGAGGAAAGAAGAAGAAGAAGAACAACAAGACAAAGAAGAAGAAGAGGAAGAAGAAGAAGAAGAAGAAGAAGAAGAGAAGAAGAAGAAGAAGAAGAAGAAGAAGAAGGAAGAGAAGAAGAAGAGGAAGAAAGGCGAGAGAAGAAGAAGAAGAAGAAGAAGAAGAAGAAGAAGAGGAAGAAGAAGAGAAGAGAAGAAGAGGAAGAAGAAGAGGAAGAGGAGAAAAAAGAAGAAGAAGAGGAAGAAGAGGAAGAAAAAGAGGAAGAAGAAAAAGAAGAAGAGGAGGAAGAAGAGGAGGAGGAGGTAGAAGAAGCAACAGGAGAAGAGAAAGCGGAAGAAAAGAAATAAAGAAGAGGAAAGGAGGTAGAAGAAGAGGCAGAAGAGGATGTGTGGATGAGTGGTGGTCTGTCCACATGGGGCCGTCTCTGGGACATCGGTGAGTTTCTGTCGTAAATCAGCTGCTCCAGGAGGTTCTTCCTGTTACGACGCAGCTCGTGTGAGTGACGGAAAAAAAAAAAAAAAACATGATGGAAAAATGGTAAATTAAGAAGTGATTTAATGAACAGGGATGTTAAGGGTGAACTAAAAAAAAAGGGACTGAAAATATTGAAATAAATCGAACCTTGCAAGTAACTAAAACACAAATTTCACAGTAAATTACCAAATGAGTGACCAAAAGAGACACGGAAATGACTGTCCACACACAGACCAGCCCTGAACCGCTGTCCTGAGTCTGCAGCAGGTGGGAGGCGGCTGAAGGTGGAGCTCAGGATCGGCCAGACGGGAAAACAGTCGTCCAATCACAGCCGAGGACTCACAACGGCCTGGATCATGGGGAAAGTGGAAGATTCAGGGACGAATACAAGAAACATAATGTACAAATACAAAGAACAAAAGGATGAGTCCACACAGTGTAGATCAGTGTGCACGGTGTTGGGATCAGTGTCGGATCACTCTGTACAGTGGAGTGAGGGTCCCGGGGGTCCGCAGTAACACTCAGCCTTCGTCGGCGCTGTGCCTTGAGGCTTACATTTTCTACAGCGGTGAAAACATCCCCGTCTTCGCGCCGCAGGTTGCTATGGTGATCACTGACCCAGGCTCTATGTAAATCACCGCCTCCCGAGTCGACAGGTATTTTTGAGGAGATTTGGTTAGAGCAGCCGCTGTCAAAATGACACACTGGATAATACCAGCGCTGTGAACGCCGCTCGGGAAAGAAAAAGAGGAGTTTGAGACTTGAAGCACTTTGAGAGAACACAGCACCACCACCTCACTGCAGCTACGTCACCACTGTAATCTCATGTGGACGTGGGGTCTGGCCTTGAGCCTTTTGTTCTGTGAAGACCATATATTCTTACTCTGGTACAAACGAAAAAAGAGGAAACATGACCCAGGATGTAGAAAAGGTAAATCATAAGTAGCTCTTATAATATCGTGGAAAATGAGGATTACAATGACCATAAACTTAAAATGACACTACAAACAAGAACAAACAAACAAAAAAACTAAAAGGAGGCTGAGCGAGAGCCAAACGAGGGGAAGATCAGATTTCTCAGTCTCAGTTTTAAGTCAGAGTTATGTCACAAAATGTTTAAGGTTTCAAAGTTCAGAGTCGTACAAGTGGCTGTTCAGACACAGAGGAGGGGCAGGGGGCGGGTCCTTCCAGAGGGGTGCGGTCATAGGTTGAAGGTCACGATTGGCCAGGCTCTTGATTGTTGCTCCAATCAGTCGCCAGCTGGAGAAGCTCAGCAGGAGAGAGACAGCACAGACAACACACGACTGTGGAGGAGCTGGAGGCCGAGCGCCGAAACAAGCCAACGCCGCCATGACACGGGCGACGGCGGCTCAGCTGGTAGAGCCTTTTGCCCACTGATCTGAATCCTGCTCTCAACATAAACATCACTGGTAGAGAGGTCAGACCCATGGACCCACAGGTTGGTGCGACTCCAGCTCCCACAGATGAACGCTGATGTGTGAGGTGTTACAAAACAGTTTCTAGAGCGAGAAGAAGTAACACAAGTAGCTTTTTTAATGTTGTGGTAAGTAGAATACAACAACCAAAAAGTTAAAGTTACACTGCAAATAAAAAGACCAGACCATTCCTCCCTTTACTCCCCCTTGTGGCGACTGACCAAACCTAAAACCCAGCACGACCCCCAGGCGAACGCAATTTGTCCTGTCGAATCCTGAATGTCAACTGGTTTTATTCTATCTCGAAATAAATAAGTAATAAATGGTAAAATGACACAGTGATGCATGTGTGTGTAGGTCAGGCTTTGCGGAGCATGAAATAAGCTCTTTCTACGAGAACAGTGACGGAGAACGAGGCTCGTGTGCTCGGTTATTTCTTAATTAAGCCACATCTCGCCTGTCACCTCCGAGTCCGGGCCCGGCTCTGACTCGCGGTAAATTGCTTATGTAAAACACTGCTGTCCTCTCATTAATAAAATGCTAAAATGCTCCTGCTTCAAGTTGTATGTAATTGCAGGGTCACACCAGCTATTATAGTGTAATCCTAAAGGTTTTTTACAGTATAAGCCCCTTATGTTCACGCTCCAGCAGCCGTCACTCATCTGCTTCCTCCAATGTGCTATAAAAAAGGCCAATAAAACCCTTTGCTCTTATAAATTAGGTTAATTTTAATATTTCCCATTTGTAGTTAAGAGCCACTTTAAAAAAAAACATGTGCAAGAAGCTCAAAGTGCCTCATGGGACGTTAAAATCAATCACACAGACAATTATTACAGATGAAATATTGGAGATTAAAGGTTCTGTATGAAACAAAAAGGACTTTTATGAGTTTTAAGTCAAGTTATAATATTGTTAGCGTATCAAAAACAGAGCTGGAGTTGTGTTTCGTTGTCTGAGTAACACTTTATTATTAGTCAAAGCTCAAAATGCTCTGTTCCACCTTGTGATGTCATGAAGTGGTAGTTTTCAAGTTAACAGCTGCTTTTAGCTTTAGCTCAGTCGAGATAAGCGGCACTTTTTTCCAGGGATGAAATGATCCAAATGATTCTAAAACTGAAAGTGTGTGGAGTTTAAAAATACAGTGGAGCACTTCCTGTATCACCAATGATGACATCACAAGGTGGAACAGAGTGTTTTCCAGCCTAAATCTGCAGGTTTGTGTGTTAAACGTGAGAATGAAACAAAAAAAACACATCTCCAGGTCTGTGTGTGACGAGGAAACGTTAGAACAGATCAGAAAATTGTGTCACATGGACCTTTAAGTATTTGAAATTCCGACCGCGAGTGTCATAGCAACCAAACAGCCAATCGGGAGCGAGGCTGCTGAAGGTAACGCCCCTTCCCCCTCACACCGCTGGTTTAGCAGGGAGCAGACGGTTTGCAATGACCTTGAGGAAAGAAGGAACCTGATTTGTCTGTTATTAATGATTTATGGACAAAGTAGGATCATGTAGAGGGTTAATACAAACATTTAAGACCAAAATGATGAGTCTGAGCGGCAGGTACAGAGAGAGGAGACACAGTTTTTCAATAAAAAGTGAATTGGAGCCAGAGTCGATGGAGTCAGAGGCACATGATCACTTCCTGGTTGGTGTGTTGATTCATATTTCTAGTCTGTGGTTACAGCGTTTAGATTCTCGAGTTTTATGGCCTAAACAGACACATTTTCTTTGGAAATGTGTTTTCTGAAGTGTAGTTTTTTGAGTGTGAAGAGTTTGCACTTTTTTGGTCTTTTTTTAAGCCTCACATTTTATTTGTTGGTTATGATACATTTTCCTCAGAGGATAAAATAAGCATCACTATCAGCATGAACCTCCAAAACACACCTCCCCAGGGACACGCACATTCTCTCTCTCCCGCTCTCGACTCCGTTCCTCCTCCTTCTCCCTCTTTCCCCTCTCCTCCTCTCTCTCTACCTCCTTTCCCGCCTCCTCTTCCTCCATCTTCTCTCTCGTCTCCCTCCCTCCTCTCCTTTCTCCTGTCTCCCTCTCCTCTTTTCTCTTCCTCTCTCTCCTTTCCCTTCTCCCTCTCCTCCCTCCCTCCCTCCTTCTCTTTCTTCTTCTCTCTCTCTCCCTCCTCTTCTTCGTCTCCTTTTTACCACATGGATTCTGGTTCCATGTGGTGGTTTTGGTGTTTGTGATGTGTGTGTATGTGTGTGTATGTGTGAGTATGTGTGAGTATGTGTGAGTATGTGTGAGCATGTGTGCGTGTGTGTGAGTGTGTGTGTGTGAGTGTGTGTATATGTATGTGTATGTGTGCGTATGTGTATATGTGCTCGGTCTCGTGTGCCGTGGCCCGGGACGTGCCCACAGTCGTCAGATAAGAGTCGTATCTGTGAACAGCATCTGCTTCTCTCTGGCTCCACGTCTCTCACTGTCACAAACCTCTGAAACAACCGAGTCCGACGTTTCCTCCTGAAGCTCCGTCGTGTAAAGGAGATAAGATCGGGCTTATTTTTATACAGCGCTTTGCATCATGGAACCACTCACACACCACGATGTTCACGTCGAGAGGGATTCGAACCCCCAACCTTCAGCTCAGTGGACAAACGCTCTGCCGACTGAGCCACATGTCGTTTTTCTTTGACTTAAACTTATTTCTGTCTTTGTCCTGAACGAAAATGACTGAAAAAAACTAACTTCTTACAATCTGCTCTCTGCAAATGTTGGACTTTTTTTTTGCTCTGACATTTTGTGAGATTTAGAAATATTTTGAGGATAATTATAAGAAGAAATACAAATCAGAACAGTCTGTCTCCTCTCGGCTGCTACATAAATAACCAGGGTTTTAGCTCCGGTTTTAGTTTTCAGACGATAGACTGAGAGACTGTGACGTCACCCACAGCTTCAGCTCCAAAAGCTCATCGAGGCTCGAGCTCATCTGGATCATTATCAGTATCATAGCAACTAAAGAGCCAATCAGGAGCGAGGCTGTTGAAGGTAACGCCCCTTCCCGCCCACACCACTGGGACCACAGGGAGCAGGCGCTTAGCAACGCTGTCAATCAAACCTGTTGCTAACGCTAACAGGAGCGACGTCGGGGAAAGAAGGACCTGATGTGTCTGTTATTAATGTTCATATGTTGATTTACAGACACAGACGTGAAATAAAAGCCCCAGGATCATGTAGAGGGTTACTCTGAACATTTAAGACCAAAATGAGTCTGACAGCAGCAGGGACAGAGAGAGGGTGATGGTTTTTTTTCAATAGAAAGTGAATTGGAGCCAGAGTCAATGGAGCTGGAAGTGTGTCATGATCACTTCCTGTTTGGAGCATGTCCATCAGTTTAGCCATGTCCCTGTATATGAACAGTCTATGATCCACACTCACCTGGTCCCTCGTCTGAACCTAATAAGCCTCAGTTCAGTCTCATAATGTGTTGTTCTCTGCTCCGGTCTCGCTCCGGTCTCGCTCCGCTCCGGTCTCGCTCTGTTCTCGTCTCGCTCCAGTCTCTGATCCGATCTCGCTTCGTTCGCTCCGTTCTCGCCCCGTTCTCGCTGTTCTCGGGTCTCTCGCTCCGGTCTCTGCTCGGGTCTCGCTCAGGTCTCACTCCGGTCTCTGCTCCGGTCTTGCTCTGGTCTCACTCCGGTCTCTGCTCCGGTCTCGCTCCGTTCTCACTCCGGTCTCGCTCCGGTCTCGCCCTGGTCTCTGCTCCGGTCTCTCTCCGGTCTCTGCTCCGTCTCGCGCTTTGTTCTCCAGTCCCGCTCCAGTCTGCCCGGTCTCGCTCAGGTCTCGCTCTGGTCTTGCTCCGTTCTCGCTCCGGTCTCGCTCCGGTCTCTGCTCCGGTCTTGCTCCGGTCTCTGCTCCGTTCTCGCTCCGTTCTCGCTCCGGTCTCGCTCCGGTCTCGCTCCGCCGCCGCTTGAGAACGTGCCAGAACATCTCCGAGACCCGCCCTCTGCTGCTAAACGTCTTTGGCACCTGTTTATTCAGTGTTGGACATGCGGCGCTTTAGTCTCTCCCTGTTGTGTCTTTGCTCCTCGGAGGTTAAACGTCTCACACTCTGAGCTCGGTGATGTGCTTTAAGCTCTCACTGGATTAAAGTTCCACTGTGTAACATTTGTGCTGGTGGAGGTCAAGCTCTTTTCCAAAGTAAATGATTAAACTACATCTAAATAAAGACAAGCAGGTGGTGCCAACAGGGCAAGTTACAGAGCAGATCTGATGCATATGTTTCATGTTTTCTTTTGTCAGATTTAACCTGACTGTGGAAATTCAAGAAAAGTTACAGAATGAACCTTTAAAGGGGGCATGATATGCTGTTTTCTGATCTTTTCTAATGTTTCCTCATCACAAACAGACCTGGAGTTTGTTTTTTTTGTTTCATTCACACATGTTTAACACACAAACCTGCAGATTTAGGCTGAAAAAGCTCTGTTCCACCTTGTGATGTCATCAAGTGGTAATACAGGAAGTGTTTTTAAACTCCACACACCTTCCCCTTTTTCTAGAATCATTTGGATCATTTCAAACCTGGAATTGCCACTTATCTCGACTGAACTAACGGTAAAAGGAGCTGTTCACTTAAAAAAAAAACTACCACTTTATGACATCACAAGGTAGAAAAGAGCGTTTTGAGCTTTGGAGATGTTACAGACTAATAATAAAGTGTCACTCAAACAAAAACATAACTCCAGGTCTGTTTTTGAGGACGTCACAGCATTAGAACATGGATTAAAGCTCCAAGTCCATTTTGCGTATTATAGGACGTTTAAATTTCTTGTTGGGAAATAACATAACACGAGATTTATGACACATCACTCAACGAACAACTTCCATTTCTGCTGAATCGTGAGTCTACAGCTTTACGGAGACTCTATCGTCATGAACTTTGAGTATTATAGTGTTAAATTATGAAGATGGAGTGGTTAAAAATGCCACTGAAAACTGCTTTGTCAGTTTCAAATCCCATCGTTTAAACTGGAGCTGGTCCAATCACGTTCGCCGCAGAGTGGTCACATGATGCAGATTTAAACAGGTTTTGGTGCTGGCTTCTTACCGGTGAAGGCACGGCAACAGCGCCATCTGCAGGTCGACATCTTCAGGACATTATCCCAGGTGTGTGAGAGTAAAAAGGCACCCTCGTCCCGGTTTAAAGTCCAGTTTAAACCACAACACATCACAGCAGCATCACGGGACCACTGTGAGGCGCTAGTGAGCAGAACAAACTGTCAAACAAACTAAACCTTGGTCCGAAACAGGATCTATTAAAATAAAAAGCAGCTCTGGTTGTGGATGCCTCCCTTTGGCTCAGGACTGGTCTCTGTGGTAATAAAAAGGCTTCAAAGGAGGTAGGAGTCGTGATATTGGTCTAGTGAATTTTAGAAACAGTCGCCCTGGAGACGTATAGTGACATAATACATTTTACATAAGTCACAAGTTTCATTTTTCTTCTTCTCGTGTGACATGGGGCTTAATAAATCTCTGGAACAAGACTCATCTTTTGGCGGAGCTGGTTTTAAATTTGCTGCAGCTCGAGACGAGACACATCAGACCAGAGGAGCTGCTCTGTCTCATATCGAGTCAAATCAAAATGTTCTTGTTTAAATGTTAAATGTGTCACTCTATGTGTCCAATCTGTCCTCTATGTGTCCACTCTGTCCTCTCTGTGCGTCCTGTCTGTCCTCTATGTGTCCAGTCTGTCCTCTCTGAGTCCTGTCTGTCCTCTATGTGTCCAGTCTGTCCTCTATGGGTCCAGTCTGTCCTCTATGTGTCCAGTCTGTCCTGTATGTGTCCTGTCTGTCCTCTATGTGTCCTGTCTGTCCTGTACGTGTCCAGTCTGTCCTCTATGTGTCCAGTCTGTCCTCTATGTGTCCAGTCTATCCTCTATGTGTCCAGTCTATCCTCTATGGGTCCAGTCTGTCCTCTATGTGTCCAGTCTGTCCTGTATGTGTCCTGTCTGTCCTCTATGTGTCCTGTCTGTCCTGTACGTGTCCAGTCTGTGTCCTATATGTGTCAGTCTGTCCTCTATTTGTCCAGTCTGTCCTGTATGTGTCCCTGTCTGTCCTCTATGTGTCCAGTCTGTCCTCTATGTGTCCAGTCTGTCCTCTCTGGGTCCAGTCTGTCCTCTATGTGTCCAGTCTGTGTCCTAAATGGTCCAGTCTGTCCTCTATGTGTCCAGTCTGTCCTCTATGTGTCCTGTCTGTCCTCTATGTGTCCAGTCTGTCCTCTGTGGGTCCAGTCTGTTCTCTATGTGTCCAGTCTGTCCTCTCTGGGTCCAGTCTGTCCTCTCTGGGTCCAGTCTGTCCTCTATGTGTCCAGTCTGTCCTCTATGTGTCCAGTCTGTCCTCTATGTGTCCAGTCTGTCCTCTATGTGTCCTGTCTGTCCTCTATGTGTCCAGTCTGTCCTCTAGGGGGTCCAGTCTGTGATCTGTATGTCCAGTCTGTGATCTGTATGTCCAGTCTGTCCTCTATGTGTCCAGTCTGTCCTCTATGTGTCCAGTCTGTCCTCTGTGGGTCCTGTCTGTCCTCTATGTGTCCACTCTGTCCTCTCTGTGCGTCCAGTCTGTCCTCTAGGGGTCCTGTCTGTCCGCTATATGTCCAGTCTGTCCTCTGTGTGTCCTGTCTGTCCTCTATGTGTCCAGTCTGTCCTCTATGTGTCCAGTCTGTCCTCTATGTGTCCAGTCTGTCCTGAATGTGTCCAGTCTGTCCTCTCTGTGTCCTTTCTGTCCTCATATTAAGCTCTCAAACTGTTTTAAATGTGCTACAGAAACACACTTAAACTGAAATATGGGATTTGAGTATTTGCGTCAGCGCGATGATCTGATTATACTCGATCTTTGCTAATTACAATGTTAAGACTAAACAAGAATTACTCAAAACAGATGAATAAGATCGTTTGCTTCTTAATCTGTCCCACAGGCCTCGTAATCTTAAAGCACGAGGGGCTGTTTTACTTCCTGGGATTTGAAAGGTTCGATACGACGGCCCACCCAGAGCAGCGCCTGTATCGGGCTGATTATCTCCGGTTCTCGTGGTGCGCTGCCGTCCCTCGTTACACTGCCGCGCTGCTGATATGGAGGTACAATATTGATCAGAGCCCATTAACAAGGATAAAAGTGCAGTGCTGCAGTCTGAATCATCACAACTCTCAGATATCACTCAGTGGGCCACCTACACGAGCTGTAGGACACATGTGAGAGTGTGCTCCTCATCAGGACAGAAATAATTCACTACAACAACATACGTAACAGCTCTGCTTCTGCTCCTCTGTGCTGCAGCCACTTTCACCAGGATCTGGCAAAGGTTTAAAGGTCTAATATTACGCAAAATGGACTTTTGTGAGTTTTAGTCGTGTTTTAATCCTGTTTCCTCATCACAAAAAGACCTGGAGTTGTGTTTTGTTTCATTCACACGTTTGAGCGACGTTTTATTATTAGTCTGTAACATCTCCAAAACTCGAAATGTATCTGAAAGAAACAGAACAGAAATCCAGACATGAAAATATGAGAAAAGATCAGAGAATATGAGCCATTTAAAACATAACCAGGACTAAACCAGGACTAAACCAGGTCTAAACCAGGTCTAAACCAGGACTGAACCAGGACTGAACCAGGACTAAATCAGGACTAAACCAGGACTGAACCAGGACTAAACCAGGACTAAATCGGGACTAAACCGGGACTGAACCAGGACTAAACCAGGACTAAACCAGGACTAAATCAGGAGTAAACCAGGACTAAACCAGGACTAAACCAGGACTAAACCAGGACAAAACCAGGACTAAACCAGGACTAAATCAGGACTGAACCAGGACTAAACCAGGACTAAACCAGGACTAAACCAGGACTAAACCAGGACTGAACCAGGATTAAACCAGGACTGAACCAGGACTAAACCAGGACTAAGCTGGGCTTAGTCCACAGACACATACACACTCGGAGCTGTAGGTGACGTGTGGGGAGAGACATTCAGTGGATGATCTGAGCTGAAGTTTGATAATGACACTGACTCTGGCACAGAACCTAGAACTTGTGCTGCAACCGAGGCCTTTGGCCAAAGAGCAGGAAGAACCACTGCAACAACAATACATCATTTAAATTAAAACTCTTATTGTGCTGGTGTCGCTCTGTGGTTTTAATCTGAAACCTGGATCAATGTTAGAATTTACACATTTCAAATGTGTAAATAAAACAACTTCATAAAAGAAACAGATCTGCTGACTCTGTGTTAGAAACTGTGGTGTCCAGTGGAGCTGATGTCACCGTAAACATCATCACAAAAAAGCGCCGCCTGCTGTAGCGCCCCCTATGGACAGAGCACATCACACTACAGCAGCACATTTTAGGGACTGGTACATAGAGCGTCGTCCTGTGACCTTTTGAGATTTAAAACTTTAATGTCCATATCCAAGTCTGTAAACACAGTGAATGTCGTATGTGAGTAGGAGCCGTGGTCACATGACCGTGCCGGCGGTGGCTCTGTCTCGATTGAAAAGTAAAGCTCCTTTAGATGTGCCTCAGAGCCGCTTCGTCCTCGTGCTCTCGTCCTTTCCTTTAGAAGCGGTAACAGGTTTAAAGCCGACAGCCACATATTCATTTCCTCCACACACAGGTCTGTGAACGAGGCGCCGCTCGGCTCTGAGATTCAGATCGGCCTCGATACCGTCGCCTTCATTAAGATGCTGTGTTTGTTTGTCACACGAGGAAGAAGTTACTGCTGCCGCCGTCAGTGTGAATCAGCAAATTACCATATTAAGTATCTGGCAAAAGATAGAATGTACGTCATCAACAGACTGTGTAAAGTGACTGAGCGAGTGCGACGTCACCACAGCGTCAGCTCCCGTCCTTCAGATTTACATATTTGGAATTCAGACCGCGAGTATCATAGCAACCAAAGAGCCAATCAGAAGCGGCGAAACTTTTGAAGGTAACGCCCCTTCCTGCCCACACTGCTGGTTTAACAGGGAGCAGGTGCTTAGCAACACTGTCAATCAAACCTGTTGCTAACGCTAACAGGAGAAAGAAGGACCTGATGTGTCTGTTATTAATGTTCAAATGATTTACAGACACAGACGTGAAATAAAAACCCCAGGATCATGTAGAGGGTTAATACGAACATTTAAGACCAACATGAGTCTGACAGCAGCAGGGACAGAGAGAGATACAGTTTTTCAATAGAAAGTGAATTAGAGTCGAAGATTACTTCCTGTTTGGAGCGCGGCGGCTAGCAGGTTAGCTATGACGTCATCCAAACCTCTACAACTTGGATTTTGAATGTTTTTTTTTGTTTAGACGTCGGCCTAATTGTCGACTTCTGATGACATTTGTACTTTAACAGAAAAGAATAATTAGTTTTTGAGTGTTTTGTGTTTGGACTCCCTCCTGGATTAAGGCTTTTGTATTACGGCTGTTGCTGGATGTGTCCAAAAATACTCGTTCTGTTCTCACCACAGGCCCATAATAAAAGAGAAAGGACGCTGACATCATGCTCCATTTCGTGGTAAATTCAAACAGGAAGAGGCTCTTTTGTGTTTCTTTCTCTCAGATTCTCCTTTCAATCTTTCCCTGACACAAAAATATATCTTTAAACTATGTCTCAGTCGCAGAAATAACTTGATATTTGAGGTTTACATGTGTTTCTTTCAATGCTTTAAATTACACACCAAACAGAAATCAATCTTCTATAGCTTTTACAAACTTTAAATGTAGGAATTATTGGCCCTAAACACGAAATCAAAACTGTAGTGATCCAATGATCCAACCTGCGGCTCCGAAAACGAAATCTCCCGTTCATTTTTCTTATAAACTTTCCAAAGAAAATGAATATTAAACGTTCAAAAGCTGCTCAGGGAGAATCAGTGAATCTGAACCAATAACAACAAGAGCTGCCACTTTATTTCAAATCTGTTTGTGAAACCGTAAAGTTATTGAGACATTTTGGAGAATCTCGTGTTTTAAGCAGGGCCGGCTCGAGCTTTCAGGGGCCCGGAGCTGAGTTTGTCTCAGGGGCCCCTCCTGGCTCAGCTGTTGATTCACATTTGACACATTCTGACTCTGCTCTCATCACTTTGACTGATTATATTTGTGTTTTTATGACCAACATGAGACTGAAAACATCCAGAATGTCACAACGACGAGAACAGAACACAAACATCAGGGGGGCAAGATTTTTTAAGATTCTAGACATTTTTTATTCATTTCTGGTGGATTTTAATGTGTCCAGTTGTCGACCTGATGTATTATATTATTTTCAATATAAACGTACAGGCTCTTGGGGGCCCTCTGGTGGCCTTGGGGCCCTAAGCAGCTGCTCAGTCTGATTATAGGCTGAACCGGCCCTGGTTTTAAATATGCTTTTTGGACTTAAAACAACCTTGTCATGGATATTAATTAGCACGTAGCTGTTTAACCTTTGAACTCTTAATATTTGAATTTTTTTTGAAACGTCTCGTGGGACCTGAGCGGACGGTCACAGCTGCAGACCTGAAGTCCAGTCGTCTGCAGTTTTTAATAAGATGGAAAAAGATCTAATTGAAAATCTAGATCGATTAATATGGGAATAAATAACTTAGTTGATTACTCAGCATCAGTTCTGTCTGTTACATTGTGGGATTTTTGTTCCATTTTGTAAGTAATTGTCGGCTTTTGATGACATTTGTGCTGGTAATAGAAAAGAATCATGTGTTTTAGGCTGATCACAAATTTAAAATGTGGATTTCTGCAGAATTATTGGTCGAGAACGAGTGCAGTGACCAGGGACGAACTCAGGAGCAAAGGGGTCACTAAGGTCTTCAATGTTTGTGCTCACTCACTTGTTAATTTAAATGTCGTTAGCTCCTGTAATGAGTCAGAAAAGCTAATATGGAGTCTCATTTTGAACATTTTTAGTGAAGAAAGTGGGGTAAAAATCTTTAGGGGAGCTCTGGGCTGCAGTGACCATTCTAGATGAGGCTAGAGCCCCTTCGAGCCCCCTCCGGAGCCGCCCCTGGCAGTGTACCTGAAGTCTGCCTGTCTGTGTTTGGAAGAAGATCGAAACGAAAAATCAAGACTGATCAGTCAGGGGAAAGACTCTCATCAGCTGTAGTCTCACGTGTCATCGTTCACACCACATTACACTGTCACTTTTAGAGAAACTGGACTCTTTAGCTAGGACGACAGGGGAGCTGGACACCCCAGGGGGCCCCGTGGAGATACTGCAGTGGAATGTGGTCCGGGCCAAAGCAAGAAACCAGCACCATCCCAAAAAACGAACCAGTGTGAGCCGGGCACTTCAGCCGGCCAGATAATTACACAGGCCGATGGAGACGCTGCTTGGTATTCAGAGCACACTCCAGAACACACAGCAGCTCAGATACAGTACGGCGGGGTTAAGAGGTGGAGGAAGAGGAGGAGAGGGAGAGGAAGAGAGGAGAGGGGAGGGAGAAGAGGGAGGAGAAGGAGAGGGGAGCGTCCAGCCCATAAACTGTATAAAGAAAAGAGAAAGGACAGAGGAGCAGCCGTCCTCAGTCTACAGCATAGACTCTATTTATAAATGGACGTAGCTAACCTGTTAGAAGTGATCATGGGTGCACTTCCTGCTCCATCAGCTCTGGCTCCAATTCACTTTCTATTGAAAAACTGTGTCTCCTCTCTCTGTACCTGCTGCTGTCAGACTCGTCATTTTGGTCTTAAATGTTCGTATTAACTTGCTCTACATCAGGGAGATCCAAACTTTTCTCATTGGGCCAAAACACAGACAAAGCCAAGGGCCGATTCAGGGCCATCGACTGGTCACGAACACGGTGAATACTAGAGCACTAGACCTTTTTTCATGCTCACATCCTCAATCGGACACATTAAATATTTGACATGGGCTTGTTAAAGTAGATTTGCAGAAAGGTAATATGGGCCGATTCACCTGGAAGCTTGAGGGCCAAAAAAACTGGACTGAGGGCCGCATTTAGCCCGTGGGCCACAGTTTGGGCATGACTGCTCTACATGATCCTGGGGTTTTTATTTTACTATTTTGTCCATAGCTCAAGATATTGACATTAATCACAGACGAATCAGGCGCCTTCCTTCCCCGAGGTCGCTCCAGCTAGCGTTAGCAACAGGTTTGATTGACAGCGTTTCAGGCAGGAAGGGGCGTTTCCTTCAACAGCCTCGCTCCTGATTGGCTCTTTGGTTGCTGTGATACTGGGAGTCGGAGCTGGTGCTGTGGTGACGTCAGACTCTTCTTCTTTAAGGTCCGTGGTTTATCGGAAGGCTGCAGCACTGACCTCGCTGTGGTCTGTCAGGGTCGATATGTCAGATAGTTCTATCAATACCATCGTTTTAGTGCAGTTCAGTAACAATAGAAGTCTTTTTTATCATTCTATATAAAAAAAAAGTCTGTTTTTATTTTCAGAACTCTTTGGCAAGATTAGTAACAGGCCAGGAGTCGAGAACAGCATCCACATCCATCACAGTCGCAGATAAAGACGGGGCATTACTTATTCCCACATCTTTCCTGTATTCTCTTGGCCTCTGGGGGTGAAGGATTTGAGAAATATCTTTGGGGCATTGTTAGCAGAATTCTCCAAAACATCCATCAGTGTAGTGTAGTCAAGTGTGTGCCGCAGTAAATGTTTTGGCCTTTGTCCCAGTGTGACACACCGGTCTGGAACAGGAACAGGCGAGGAGAGTTTATTTGTACAGCACAATTTGTACACAAAGTAATTCAGAGTGCTTTACGGAAATAAGAAAGACATTAAAGTCACAATACAACAAATCAGAACAGGAATAATCATCATAAAGTGCAGATTAAAAGCCGTTCAGTCATTTGCAGCTGAACAGAACCGTTTGAGCCTGGATTTAAACATCGTCGTCACATCTTCAGGGAGAATGTTCCGGGTTTTAGCTGCACAAAACTCAAACACTGATTCAACATGAAACAGCTGATGTGAAGTTCACTCTGGTGCACACAGACTTTACCCTCTGAGTCGCTCATCGTTTGGTTATTTGCTGAATGACAAGGATGATGCTTTGAGTTTTCTGTTTGAAGAGAGGAAACCTGCACAGGGCCCGTGCAGAGGAGCGGCTTTTTCAGTCTCAATTCTGCAGCTTCAAGATTATTTCTCTTTTGATTTGTTGTATTGAGAGTTTTAATGTCTTATTTTGTAAAGCACTTTGAAGTACTTTGTGGACCGATTGTGCTGCACTGTCGTAACAACTGGGGGTAAAACATTAGAGCAAAGTTTATTTACAGACACGGAAATGTAAATGAAGGTTGCTGGAGCAGACGGCTGAGAGCGGTGTCGTGGGGTCAGAGGCTGAGGTGGTCGTTCCGGTCGTGGAGAGGAGGTGCAGAGTGGTTCCATGGAGCAGGATCTGGCGAAGAATGCGAAATAACTGAGTATCGAGATCATAAATGCAAAAACGAGACTGAGGAAACACAGACGATCTGGTGCTGAGTGTCGGATCCTCAGTCCCTTTGTCCTCCACAGGTGCAGCTTGATTGTTAATCAGCTGCAGGTGTCCGAATCTCCGCCCGGCTCCAGACTCGGACACAGAAGAGAAGGGAAAGACAGCACAGAAACACAGACTGGGATCTGGACATGCACAAATAAACTTAACCGATACCAGAGCAGAGGCTGAAAACAGCATTTATTTCCTTAAAATGAGACAAAACTGATCCAAATGTTATTAATCTCTGAAAATAATTATAGAACAACGTTGTATAAATAAAAGGCCAAACATTCTGAGACATTCTGGGCTGAGTATGACCAGTAAGAGTCTTATTACAGCAGGATATCGACTGAACTGATATTAGGAAACCGATATTTGATCCGTTAAATCTTTCATTCACTGGTATTAGATGAGTGTGTGCACAGGCAAAGGCAGAAAACCTGATGAGGTAAATGTGCTGTGTCGCTGGAGATCGGAGAATAGTTCAAGAAAGTATGAAAAGGCTGCAGACGATAATCTCTTGAGGAACGTTTTGTATAACTGTGATAATCAACAAATAGAACGATTCTAATCCCTCCAGACTGAGCCGAGGAGCCGCTCTGGATCATTTCACTTATAACTAATTACATTTCTATAACAGGGGAATGTATTAATAATCTTTAATAAGATTTTATGACAGTAACTTTGACTAATTATTGTGATATTCATTGGTTTTATTCATAGTAAATTGGTTTTGCCGTTCTATCCCCGACTCTGTGTTGTGCAGATGGGCAGCAGTAGTACTACAGTGGTGCAGTATATGGGGTGTCGACGAGCCGCCCAGAGCTCTGCGCCTCACTGAAGGGTGACAGGCGAGAGACAGGGGCGCTCTGCTCCTGTCACGGCCGTTCTGCCTCCGTTCTGGCGCCGGGGCAGGCTGTGAGCAGACTACACCATTTGCAGTGTGCATGTAAAAGAGGCAACCCTGCTCCTTACATAACGCACCCATTTGCAGCCTGTTTAAACACAATTGAGAAGAAAGAGATTGATTTTCTGAAGGTCAGGCGTATTAGCCTCTGCGTTAGCTTTAGCGCCATGGTCAACACTTAAAACTTCACACATATTTACAGCGTTTTGTGTGTCTTCAAAAGGTTAAGTTAAGCAAATAGTAAAAAAAAAAAAGTCTGTGGTTCAGATGAGGGTCTCGGGGCTGTGGAAGTCCCTGACTTCAGGCTGAGAATAAATCAGCCACGTCTGTAGGTTTATGCTCCAGACGATGAAACGAATGTAAAAAGATATTAGTCTAAATAAAATATATTAGTCTAAATGAGCATCAGGTGCGTCTGATCTGAAGCAGTTCACACGACGATGTTTTAAATGTTTTGTTTCTAAATGTTCATCACATTCACTTTAGCTTGACTGCACACAGAGCATAGCAACAGAAAGTGTATTTAGCTCCTCCACTCACACGGACATAAGGCGTCCACCAGGAATCTGACCAGAACTGAAGAAGAGACTTGGATGAGTATTTTGTCCAGTTACAGTCCTTCACTATAACGTGGTTCACCTTTCGTGGTTTCGCTGTTTTGCAGATTTTTTGTGCAATTTTACATTATTTTTTCCAGTGTATGAACGTGCATTGTGTTCTGCGTCCTGATTGGCTGAGGGACTGTAGACCATTGTGTTCTGCGTCCTGATTGGCTGAGGGACTGTAGACCATTGTGTTCTGCGTCCTGATTGGCTGAGGGACTGTAGACCATTGTCCATCAGTCTCCTCCGTGTCTCCTGTACAGTACAGAATGTGTCAGACAAATTTACATAAATGTTGGATCAGTGTGACTCTGAAGTGCTGTATGTTTGCAAGTTTTCTCCCCGACAAAACCCACAATGTCGATGAAACGTTCTGCACCGACAAAGGCACCGACGAAGGTTTGATCTTTGTGTTTAAACAAGAGAGAAATGTGAGAAAATGTTAATGCCTGTGTGAGAAAAGTGTATAAAGTGTGTGGTGAGGGGTTTTACAGACAAGAAACAGAGAGAATAACTGAATAACTAAATAAAGCTGATACTTCGCAGGTTATTTTTAGAATGTGACCCCCACGATAAACGAGGGACCATGGTATAATTTTTCTTTAGCTGTAGTGTTGTAGTAGTTGCATTTATAGAGAATTATGACACTTCTCTCGTTTCATTGCTTCTTGCGTTTCCCGCCTCAGGCCCATAGTTGTGAGTTGCTGTGATGTCTGTGTCTTTGTGTAAATGTGTTTGTTCTGTGTGAGTCTGTCAGACCCAGAGCAGCACTAACACATGTGAGGCTCTGTCCCGTCCTCCAGCAGAGCCTCTGTGGCCTCACCTGTCCCCAGGTGTAAAAGTTCATTATCACACGACACTGAACAGACGTGACCCTGCTTCTGTAGGATGTTTGTCACTGTGGTGGAAGTTTAAGAGACGGGACTTGGGGGAGAGGCTTAGGGAGAGAGACTCAGACTTGTTTGAGACGCCTGAAGGCTCCGGGTCTGTGGCCTGGGCCCTGTCCCGACCAGATCTGTTCTAACAAAGAGAAAAACGTTATCTATTTCATTATGAATCAAGAGAGAGATCACTGGCGAACACTCAGAGACGTGCGGTCAGGTGAAGCAGGTGGAGCAGTGCCTCACCTGTCATCACAGAGAAAAAAATAAATGAATTGGTTATATTTACCCAATGATTTCTTCTACAGTTATTTTCTATTTAACTTTGCAATTTTATTCTTTTTTTTACTCAAAATCGCTGATTTCTTACGTTTACCGTTGAAATCCTGAGAAGAGACGTGTGGAGAGGCACAGGCCGCTCGTGCCTCACATGGACTGACTCTGGCTGCTGTTTTAACTCTTTAAGAGCCGAGCACATTATAGGTAGGGGGCATTATGGTAGGGGGCGCTCGTGAGTGCAGGGATTCTTGTAACTCCTGCAAAATAGGAGCCGCAAACAACAATTTAGAGTTAGTAAGTCAACTTTAGCAATTCACTTTTTTCTTCTTGTCTGTTCTACTTTTTAAATGGAGGAAGATACATATTAAAGCTCAGTTTTCTAAACTGGACTTTGGGTCGAAGCAGGAGGTTAGAATTAAAGGACCAACGCTAAAGGAGCTAAAGGTTTTGATCCAGACGACGGGACCAAAGACTCGCTCTTTTCAAACAGAGTGGGACCAAATGGAAATTTAATGATTCAATCCACTGAAAATTGGGGAAACAGAATAAGGATAAAAAAACAATACAAAACCAGCTTTTTATTTCATACTATTAGAGCTATTTCATATGGACTTTGGAACTTTTATTTTCAATTTCTTTTTTATTCTGGCCCCAAGTCAATTCAAATGCTTTAGTTTAACTGTTTTTAAATCTCGCTAATCCCCCTTCAGGTGCTCGTCCGTATGTTTCTACTGTATGCAATTAATGTGACGTGAACAACATGACAAAAGACGCTGAGGGAGACGCCGTTTATGGTCCTGAGCCAAACCGATTCATTTGTGCATGATCCGGATCCATCCCTCTGTTTAAAAGCCCGTCTGTCGGTGCTATAGATCTGCATCACGCTCTGACGCTAAAGGCTGTGAAACTGTTAATATGTTCTGACACAAAAGGAGCTGGAGTGATTGTTTTAGATCACAGAGTTAGAAAGTGTGATTAGGTTTGCTGTGTGCTGTAGAGCGTTTGAGAGGAACCCAATCTGACTTGAATCAAACTCTATTATCATGTTTGCAGGATTATTTATGACCTCTAGGGGGTGCCGCAGTCTCCGGACAGCATTAAAGTCCGCCCCATAAATATTTCTCTTTACTGCTCGCGAGTGCTCAAAGTTGTAAGAGGCTATTACATGGATGAGCTGCATTTCTTAACCTCATCCACCTTTTATCGATGGAGAGAGCGAGTCCAGCGACCTGCAGAGATGCTAAAACACAGCATCTGTTTGTCCAGCCCAGCCACTTTAAGGCTCTGCAGCGCCGGGCCTGGGCATCACACACACTGGCCTTTATGGCTCTCTATTAAAGCCGACTTCAAACTTTTGAACTTGATTTGATATTAGGAAAAAGTTTGGGGTAGATAAAAAATGTAAATTCTTCTTTGAGTGTAAGGAAAGCCAGTGTTTTTGGTCATGTTTCTGTAAATCCTCTTTATTTCCATGCGTCCTTTAACACGGCCTCGTCCTCATATATGTAACACCTGCCCAAGCCCCGGGTCCTAAACATGGCCGCCAATTAAAGCCAATGGGCCGTGCTCAATGTCGCGAGTTTAGTCTTTAGTGCCTCGGTACATCCGGCCCTGCTCACGGACCATGTGCAGATGAGCTACTCCCCGTGAGACTTTGCACAACGAGAGCGAGTGGCTGCAAAAAAGACAGGGGAGTAAATAATAAATTATAGATAAATTATAATGAATAAATGATAATGTTTGTGCTTCAGGAGCTTCTGAGCCATGTTCTAAACCTGCGGCTCGTTCACGTCGCTCACACGCTCGTTTATGTTATACCACGTGAACCGCTCTAACCAATCAGAGCTTGAGAGCATGTTTTTCATGGATTTTGAGCTGACAAAAAGATCTGAAAATAGGTAAAAATCGCCACAAAATAGGACCTTTCTAAAAGCTGTAGGTCCCTGTCAGCTCCTGTCCGTCGAACACCAGCAGTTTGTGATCACACTGCGCTCTATGAGAAAAAAACCCCACAGAACATGGAACCAGTGACACCTAGAGGTCGGAGGCTGGAAGTGCATTTTGTCCACTAAAAAACATGAGAATATTGATGAAGGAAAATGGCCGAACCCCCTTATCTGGTCACATGTCGTCACAGGGCCCGGGTCTGGTTGGTGTTTGGATGGGAGACCGCTGGGAATGCCAGGGGCCACAGGGGGGCACCAGTGGCAAAAACTGTTGTTGCATCCTTAGGCAAGACACTTCACCCACACTGTCGAGAAGAGAGGTGGTGTGTGTGTGTGTGTGTGTGTGTAGGGCAGCTGTGGCTACACTCACGAGTCGAGTGTGGAGTGAATGAATAATGCATGAAACTGTAAAGTGACTTGGAGCGTCTGGAATCGCGCTGCTTTATTATCATCTTTAGAACACGGTTAAAGCTCATGTAGATGTTTATTTAACAGAACATGTCCCTGTGATGTGACTCTGCGGGTCTCATTGTGCTGATGTAGATCGAGACAGAAAACTACACAATAACAGTCCAGTTTGAGCTGATTAATGTGAGGACATGTTAGCATCGATGCTACTTTTACTGCGTCGTATCTGAGCAGCCTTGTACCTGAGCTTTAATTGGACCCAGGCTGATGCTTGTGCCACAGCCCGGCCTGAATGTCGATGAGCTGTGTCTGTTTACACCAAAGATGCAGCTCTGGAGGAATGAATTATGAAAAAAACACATCAATCATGCAAGACCTATAATATATGAGACCCACATATGTTTACAGGCAAAACGACATAAACGCTTCAGACGCTCACACTGACACAGCTGAAGAAACATCACTGAGTGGGTTTAATGTTTCCCGTTTTAAAACCCGGAGTTATGTTTTATAGAGACGTCACACAGCTGTGAAACTCTCGACTACAGTGTGTGCGTTTGTGTCTGAGAGATATTTATAAAAACAACCTGAATCTACACGTTTGAAGTTACACAAAGATATAAAGATATGATATACTGTTTGAAATGTAAACGGGGCGTTGCGTTTACAGTGTTTGGAGCAGCGCTGCGTCGGATCGGTTTGGATACTTTTAAATGGTCTTGTATAACAGCACACTGCACAGGTCAAACACAGAGGACAGGTAAAGGACCAGCCTCAGGACCAGGTGCCAAGTGATTACCTGTGACCTCCAAAAACACCGGAGTCTGAAGTGTGACCCGCTGTCTGCGTGATGAACGACCGCGGGGAGCCATCGTTTCCAGGCCTCCTGACTCATCAAACACACTTTCTTGGTGTTTAAGATAAAACCCTCAAAAATGCTTACACTGGGAACAAACAGAGAACACGCAGGGAACACGCAGGGAACACGCAGGGAACACGCAGGGAAAACGCAGGGAGAGAACACGCAGGGAACACGCAGGGAACACGCAGGGAACAAACAGAGAACACGCAGGGAACACACAGGGAACACGCAGGGAACAAACAGAGAACACGCAGGGAACACACAGGGAACACGCAGGGAACACGCAGGGGTCACACAGAGAACACGCAGGGAACACACAGGGGTCACACAGGGGTCACACAGAAATCACACAGGGAACACGCAGGGGTCACACAGGGAACACGCAGGGGACACGAGGGAACACGCAGGGAACACGCAGGGAACACGCAGGGAACACGCAGGGAACACGCAGGGAACACGCAGGGGTCACATGTTTCAACCACAGACTGTGTAAAGAATGAAGCTCATCGAGGCTAGAGCTGTTATAGCGGTGAATTTGGAGCCGATTTGCATATTTGTAATTCCGAACACGAGTATCATAGCAACCAAAGAGCCAATCCAAAGCGAGGATGTTGAAGGTAACGCCCCTTCCCGTCCACACCTCTGGTTTAACAAGGTGCGAGCGCTTAACAACGCTGTCAATCAAACCTGTTGCTAACGCTAACAGAAGCGACCTGCTATGTCTGTTATTAATGTTCATATGTTGATTTACAGACACAGAGGTGAAATAAAAACCCCAGGATCATGTAGAGGGTTAATACGAACATTTAAGAACAAAATGAGTCTGACAGCAGCAGGGACAGAGAGAGGGGACACAGTTTAAAAAATAAAAAATAAAATAAACTCAAAATAACAATAAATAAAAAAAAACAAAACTCAAAATAACTTCAAAAAACAAAACAAAAAAAACTCAAAATAACAAAAGAAAATAAATAAATACATTCAAAATAACAAAAATAATAATAATAATAATAAAAAATTAATAAATAAAATGTATAAAATAAACTCAACAAAATGAACCCCAGGATCATGTAGAGGGTTAATACGAACATTTAAGACCAAAATTACGAGTCTGACAGCAGCAGGTACAGAGAGAGGGGACAGTTTTTCAATAGAAAGTGAATTGGAGCGATGGAGTTGATGGAGCAGGAAGTGCGCACATGATCACTTCCTGTTTGTAACACGCGACTAGCAGGTTAGCTAAGTCCATTTATATAAACAGTTTCAACGCATCAGATACAGTAACACAAATAAAGTCATGTGACACGGAGGGGTCTATCACCTCGGAGATGCGGCTCTAACCTTTGACCCTTTTGACCCCAGCACACTGCCTCACTCCACCTCACTCCGGCTGTGAGGTGCCTGGGTTAAGCCAGTCTGCAGACGCTGCTCCGGGGAAGGTGGGGAAATTAATTTTCATGTAGTAGTGGAGGTCACGGGGGCCGGTGATGGCGCTAGTGGCTAAAGTTACCTTGTGGAGCAGATGTTAGTGTCTGTATCGTACTGTATATTATTTTCGTGATGATGTTAGCATTACAGCGTGCCAAGCGTTTTGTCGTTTAATCCCCAGACATGCTATACGCTAAGCCTCCCGAATGCCAGCCAATCTGCCCACACGTTCATTCCTTGACATCCGCACTAGCAACCATGTCATCTCATTTCAATTACAAATGCAGAAAGCCAGTGTGCGCCGACAGAAGAGTGTGTCTCCATACAAGCCCAAAGTCATTATTAAAAAGACACATGAATTCATCACTGCTAGCTGACATTTGTGCTAATAGCCTTCAGACAACATTGGAGGATATAGCGTGCTAAAGGCGGCCTCGGAGCGTCCGTCTTCATTTGTTTTGGTTGAGATGGAGATGGAGATGGAGACGGCGGCGGGTCAGCGGCAGAGGGAGGACAATGAGACGCCGCTGTGTTTGCAAAAGTTCCACAGCCCCAGAATTGAATCTTAAAAGATAGAGGAGCGTTTTCCATCTGTGTTTGGTGCTTAATGGAATCTGGGAACGTGGAATGGAATAGACGGGGCGTTTTGTTGTGTCTTTGTACAAAAGTCACATTGGAGCGGGTCCGCAGCGTTCTTCAGAGACTTCTTAAGCTTTCTGTTTCAAAGACGAAGAGCTCGACGACGGCATTTTTGTCTCAGTTTTGTTCAAACTTTAAATGGAAAGACGTGGAAAGTATATTTAACGTTCAGTCATTTTGCTTCTTCACTGCTGCTTGTGTCGTTCTGAACAGGAGTTTACACGAGTGGAAGAGTTTATTATTTAAGTAAAAGTAGAGCAAAAAAAATACTCAAGTAATAGTATTGAAGCATCTGTTTAAAATGTTAAAGAGTAAAAAGTAAAAGTATTTAGTGCAGATTTTGACTCTTATAAAGCTTCAAATATGGTGATTTTGATGAAGATTTGAACTGAATCGATTATTTCTTTCTATCTGTTTTTATTTTTATATTTTTGTTTGTTCAATTTCTGAGCATGTTAAAATAAACCCTCAGACTTTTCAGCAGCTCTCAAACTATAATAAAAAAACCCTTTTACTTGTCAGTCCTGTACCAAAATGTAGTGGAGTAGAAAGTACAGATACTGCTCTCAAATGTACTCTAGTAAAAGTAAAAAGTATCCTAAACTATTCTTAAGTAAAGTTCAGATACATAAAATTCTACTTAAGTACAGGACTTTACCACTTTCACTTTGTTACGTTCCACGGCTGGTGGTTTAATGAAAGAGGCAGATCCAGTCTGTGCTTTGTGCTTCTTTATGTTGAAGCCAAACTAATAAACTTATGACAGATTCTTTTACTGTGCTGCAAATATTTGCTGTTTATAAAGCAGGTTTCTCTACAGCGCCCCCTGTAAAACACCTCACAAACCTCCAGACTCCGAGCAGAGCTTCTACTATAAAAATACTTTTTATTCATCGTGCGGTGTTGTAAATAGGAGAGTTACTACAGGAGCAGTGATGGCCTGTTACTGTTTAGCATCAGCTGTTCGCTCGTCTTTGCTTCAGGTTTTTATGAAGTGGTTTGTGTTTTAAGTCGACGTTGGTTCCTGGTCGTTTATCTCGACGTGAATAACCTCTTATTGTGTAACCACCTGCTGCGGATATTCATACATCAGCTCTTTGAACGAACGATTATAAGATTTTATTTTGGGAACAAAGGAGTGTCGGACAAACGAGTAAAGACCAAAATAAGGAGACAATTGGCACAAAGAGTTACGCCTGAAGCCCTGACGTCCCCCATTCTCACTGCATCAATCACCTCTCAAACTGTCGGCATCACCTACGGCAACAATCCCTCCCCAAAAGAGCCACGGACGGCGGTGTTTGGAAGAGCAGGGCGCCGACAGACCAATACACGACCCCCGACAGAACGAGCGCCCAAAGATTAACTAGAAAAGACAGAGACGATGGAGGAGTGGTACACATCTGGAAAAGAAGGAAGAAAGTACTCAGCGCCTCGCACAAGTGATGCCAACGGGACAAAGTGAGACAGAGGTTTGTGTGCACGAGAGAAGGTGTGCACGAGAGAAGGTGTGCACGAGAGAAGGTGTGCACGAGAGAAGGTGTGCACGAGAGAAGGTGTGCACGAGAGAAGGTGTGCACGAGAGGTGTGTACAAGAGAAGGAGGGCACGAGAGGAGGGCACGAGAGAGGGTGTGGACAGGAGAAGATGTGCACAGGAGAAGATGTGCACAGGAGAAGATGTGCACGGGAGAAGATGTGCACAGGAGAAGATGTGCACGGGAGAAGGTGTTTATGAAAGGTGTACACGAGAACAGTGTGCACGAGAGAAGGTGTGCACAAGAGGTGTGTACAAGAGAAGGTGTGCACGAGAGGAGTGCACGAGAGAAGGTGTGCACGAGAGAAGGTGTGCAAGAGAGAGGGTGTGCACGAGAGAAAGTTTATGTAGCATATACGATGCGACAATATAATAATAAAATACAATAATGTAGCGGTGTAGTTATAATGGGCTAGTCTCAGGTCTAGATTCGGCTTGGAGGAAAGTGAGGTGCTTAATGAGGAACAGACACGGTGTTATAGTGCTCAGTTGTGTTATTATTTACAGTGGTTGAGACAGTATTTACAAAATATACAAAATCAGTGCACTTATTTATGTCACTTGGTTAGTGAGAGTCCAACGCGTTCAGAAAAAGTGTAGACATGAGGTGCAATCCTTGTCCATAATCCACGCACATAGTTCATTGATGAGTCCAGAAGTATTTTGCAAATAGGTCAAAGTGCCAAGTGCAGAGTTTGTTCAAAGTTCAAGGTTCAGGACCCATAATGTAATCCAGAGGTAGTATGTGTGCGTGAGTTTGTGTATGTGGGGAGCGGCTGCAGCGCCTCCTACCACTCCGGCGGACACGTGCACTCCCGGCTGGGTCTAGGTTCGAGGCCTTCTAGCTCGCCATCTTATCTTGGAACCTGGCCTGTATAAAGCAGGACCAGCAATAAATAAACAATATGTGCAATGTTGGCACTAAATCATCATCATATTGTTCATAACATCACTTTTTTATAATATCACAATCATGTTTCAGTTAAATAACAATCATGAATAAATATCCAGAGTACTCATATCAAAAGAAAAGTTACCATTTATCAGAGTATCTTTAAACTATTTAAAGCTAAACAGAAATACTATGTCATTGTCAATGTGTACAGAATAAATATAGCACCTTAAGTTGTTCAAGGGATCACTGCAGCTAGCGCCAGCACCAGCTAACAGGTCCGTGCATACAATATAGAGGAGCGCTAGCATTAGCATGTTAGCTCCGAACCATAAAAAGATTGAAACTCACCAGTTCCTCTTAATATGACCAATATAGCACGATGTCACACAGCAAGAGGGCATCTATAAAGATCGCAGGCATAACAGTTACTTTGGAGCATTTTTATAACTATAAGTAGTAACTTTATGAAGGGGAAAATGCCTACCTGCAGCAGCTCGGAACGCCCCGGACCCACAACACCATGAGACTCGCCGCGGGTGGCCATGATTAAAATAAGTTCACGCGCATGTCTCGCGGGGGTGCGCGAAGTCCCGCGATATTTAACCTTAGCCATGGGACGCAGAATAAGGCAGAAATGGGGAAAATAACTGGGTTACAGTGTGCACGGGAGAAGGTGTGCACAAGAGAAAGTGTTTATGAAAGGTGTACACGAGAACAGTGTGCACGAGAGAAGGTGTGCACGAGAGAAGGTGTGCACAAGAGAAGATGTGCACGAGAGAAAGTGTGCACGAGAGAAGGTGTGCACGAGAGAAGGTGTGCACGAGAGAAAGTGTGCATGAGAGAAGGTGTGCACGAGTGAAGGTGTGCACAAGAGAAGGAGTGCACGAGAGAAGGTGTGCACGAGAGAAAGTGTGCATGAGAGAAGGTGTGCACGAGTGAAGGTGTGCATGAGAGAAGAGGTTTATGTGCACGGGAGAAGTTGTGGGGTGTGCGCACATCAGAAAATTTGCCATGGTCCAATCAGAGTACAGTATTCTGAATACTTTGAACATTCTGAATACTCTGAATACTTTTACACTGAGTTGTTTTATGTTATAGTGTAAAAAAACATGACATATAATCACAAACAGCTTTATTTTTGTTGCTCTGTTTGTTCTGAATTTATTTATGTTTAATTCGAGATGGGAAAATCCCACCTCTCTCACCTTAAGAGCTGAGTTTTCTTTATTCTCACTATTACTGTGCAGTTCAAACTAAGAAAACAGGATAAAAATACCACCAAATGAAAGAGTAACTGTACCACATTAGTATTCTGCATGTGTATTTCCAGGACATGTTTTCAGTTACTTCCCAGCAGGTCGAGAGAAGCAGATCGAGGCTTTCAGGACGATACAAACCAATTATAGAGAAAAAGCCGCAGTTTGTGCTGTGGCCAAATCACAAAACGAATCAGTGAAAGCAAACACAGAGAAATAATTACAAATAAAAACATTTTTACTTGAACTTGAGAAAAGTTCAAGGATTGGACCATTTCAAAAACACAGATAAGGAACATGAGCTTCCTCCAGCTTCAGTCCAAAGGCTTGTTTCATTAAGAGCTTGAAAATGGCAAATACAATAAGGTTTTATCAGTGATCGAGGCGGCTGCAGACTCTGACTTTAGCCTGGAGAACTCTTTTCAGTCTTCACGTCCAGACCGACCACGTCCAGACTTCTGCATTTCCACAGAGCAGAGGATTAGGCCCAGAGCCGATGGCGTTGTTCGATTGGTTTTCTCAGGGCTCGACTTTGTCTGTGACGCGGAAAAGACATTTTCACCAACTCCAAATAATTCATAAAGTTTAGCTCACAGAAAACACATGTCAATAACGCTCTTTCTAAATCTCAGCTGTTTTCAAGTCTCAGAAACAAAAAGACAGTGACCAGAACTCATTTCACACCGAGGGAGGAACAGGACACACTCATCACACTCATCACACTCATCAAACTCATCACACTCATCAAACTCACACTCATTATACTCACACTCATCACACACATCACACTCATCACACTCATTACACTCACACTCATCACACTCACACTCATCACACTCATCACACTCACACTCATCACACTCATCACACTCACACTCATCACACTCACACTCATCACACTCATCACACTTATCACACTCACACTCATCACACTCACACTCATCACACTCATCACACTCACACTCATCACACACACACTCATCACACTCACACTCATCACACTCATCACACTCACACTCATCACACTCATCACACTCACACTCATCACACTCACACTCATCACACTCATCACACTCATCACACTCACACTCATCACACTCACACTCATCACACTCATCACACTCACACTCATCACACTCATCAAACTCATCACACTCATCAAACTCACACTCATTATACTCACACTCATCACACTCATCACACTCATCACACACATCACACTCATCACACTCACACTCATTACACTCACACTCATCACACTCATCACACTCACACTCATCACACTCACACTCATCACACTCATCACACTCATCACACTCATCACACTCATCACACTCACACTCATCACACTCACACTCATCACACTCACACTCATCACACTCACACTCATCACACTCATCACACTCATCACACTCATCACACTTATCACACTCACACTCATCACACTCATGACACTCATCACACTCATCACACTCACACTCATCACACTCATCACAGTCATCACACTCATCACACTCACACTCATCACACTCACACTCATCACACTCATCACAGTCATCACAGTCATCACACTCATCACACTCATCACACTCTCACACACTCACACTCATCACACTCATCACACTCATCACACTCATCACACTCATCACACTCATCACACTCACACTCATCACACTCACACTCATCACACTCATCACACTCTCATCACACTCACACTCTCATCACACTCATCACACTCACACTCATCACACTCATCACACTTATCACACTCACACTCATCACACTCATTACACTCATCACACTCATCACACTCATCACACTCACACTCATCACACTCATCACACTCATCACACTCACACTCATCACATTCACACTCATCACACTCGTCACACTCATCACACTCATCACACTCACACTCATCACACTCATCACACTCATCACACTCACACTCATCACACTCACACTCATCACACTCATCACACTCACACTCATCACACTCATCACACACTCATCACACTCATCACACTCATCACACTCATCACATTCACACTCATCATCACACTCGTCACACTCATCACACTCATCACACTCACACTCTCACACTCATCACACTCATTACACTCATCACACTCATCACACTCACACTCATCACATTCACACTCATCACACTCGTCACACTCATCACACTCATCACACTCACACTCATCACACTCATCACACTCATCACACTCACACTCACACTCATCACACTCACACTCATCACACTCATCACACTCACACTCACATCACACACTCATTACACTCATCACACTCATCACACTCATCACACTCACACTCATCACACTCATCACACTCATCACACTCACACTCATCACATTCACACTCATCACACTCGTCACACTCATCACACTCATCACACTCACACTCATCACACTCATCACACTCATCACACTCACACTCATCACACTCACACTCATCACACTCATCACACTCACACTCATCACACTCATCACACTCATCACACTCAGTCACACCAGGACGTTCAGAGACTGGATTTGGTACATTACATACACACACATACATACACATACATACACATACATACACACACACACATACATATACACGCATACACACTCAGACGCTCGCTAAACTCCAAATTAACTTTTTTGTTTATATTGAACTGAAATGTTTGATGATGTATTTGTTGCTTTGGAAAAAGATTTGTTTAGAGTTTAATGACACGACCAAACCCACAGACTGTAGAAAGTGAGTGTGACGTCACCACAGTCCTCAGGTCCAAATGAAACTCATCGAGGCTAAAGCAGTTACAGCTGTGACTCTGGAGCCGAGTTATACAGTTTACATATTTGGAATTACGATCGTGAATATCATAGCAACCAAAGAGCCAATCCAGAGCGAGGTTGTTGAAGGTAACCTCTTCCCGCCCCCACACTGTAGATTTAGCTTAGCAACGCTGTCAATCAAACCTGTTGCTAACACTAGCAGGAGCGACCTCGGGGAAAGAAGACGTGAAGAATAGTGAAATAAAAACCCCAGGATCATGTAGAGGGTTAATACGAACATTTAAGACCAAAATGAGTCTGACAGCAGCAGGGACAGAGAGAGGGGGTGACGGTTTTTCAATGAAAGTGAATTGGAGTCAGAGTGGATGGAGCTGGAAGTGCGTCCATGATCACTTTCTGTTTGGAACACAGTGGCTAGCAGGTTAGCTATGGTCACACCAAGATCACTCCACACAAAACAGAAAAATAATATCAAAAGTTAAATGTGATTAATAAATTGGCTTTCTCTGTTGCCATGGTTACTTCATCTTTGGCTGAGTCTTAATGAAGCTCTGTTTGTTTTCTGTCATTGCTAAAATCCCCAATCACTTTAGCGTCCACACTGCTCTCCCTCTCCCTTATTTCCAAACCCGCTGGACGTTTACAGTAACTCGAATTATAGTTTTAATTCACTGACCAGACTCTGTTAATGAGCGATTAGCGTAAGAGCAGAGTGAGTCAGACTTCCTTCGGCGTCTGCGGCTCACGTATCCTGATAACTCTGTGTCCTTTGGAAGTACCACACTAATTGTCACTGGAATAGTCCCTTTAATTCCCATTAAGCCATAATGAAGCATCTGCATCGGAGACTCTGCATCACGAAGCCTGAGCCGGAGCTCTCACGGGTGGGAATAAACTGCTCTAATTAACTTTGAGGAATGATGCTCAAACAAATGCTGCGCTCTTTTACCTTCAGCGCATAAATACATGTTGTTGAGTCTCCTCCTTATTTTACCCTCTGGATATTTCTATATTAGCAAACATTCAGTGCCTTATTAGCTTTTCAAGTTTACGCCTTCATGACAGACGTGTTCATGCTTCAGTACAGAGTTTACAGACCCAGTTTATGTCTGTGAGGCTCAAAAAAAGCCCAGATTTAACAGGATAAGTCAAATGTTCATGCTGCAAACCTGATGCACGATGACTTTAGTCTCTCGTCCAGTTTTATCTTGAAAAACACAAAACTAAATCTATTTCTCTGTTTGTTTTGACTGTTTATCGTTGTGTCTTCATCTAGAAAAACTGGTGAAAATGTTGTTGTTCCAAGTATAGAGCTAAACTGGGGCGAGGCTGTTGAAGCTAACACCTGTTCTTGTTGCTAACGCTAACGGAGCAACGTCGAGGAAAGAAGGACCTGATGTGTCTGTTATTAATGTTCATATGTTGATTTACAGACACAGATGTGAAATAAAACCCCCAGGATCATGTAGAGGGTTAATACGAACATTTAAGACCAAAATGAGTCTGACAGCAGCAGGGACAGAGAGACACAGTTTTTCAATAAACAAAAAATAAATAAAAAAATAAATAAAAACCCTAAAAAAAAACCCTCAAAATTACAAAAAATAAATAAATAAATTATAATAACAACAAAAAAGTAATAAAAAGGTTTAAAAGTTTTTAATAAATAAAAAATCTCAAGAAAACCCCCAAAACAAGCAAACCTCAAAATAACAAAAAAATATAAATAAATAAAATAACTAAAAAATAAATAAAACTAAAAATAACAATAAATAAATAATAATAAAAATAATAAGCCCAGGATCATGTAGAGGGTTAATACAAACATTTAAGACCAAAATGACGAGTCTGAGCAGCAGGTACAGAGAGAGGGGACAGTTTTTCAATAGAAAGTGAATTGAAGTCGATGGAGCCTGGAGCGCACACATGATCACTTCCTGTTTGGAGCACGGCGGCTAGCAGGTTAGCTCTGTGCATTTAAACATCTATATCCCATTTTGTTCTGTAAACTGGTGTAAGACTAATAACTGGATAATGTAGTATTTATTTCAAAGCTGTTCTGGAGTCTCTTTAAATGATATATACTAGTCAAAAACTGGATCATTTTTATTTTACACCGTTCGTGCTTCAGTCTCTGCCCTGGTATCGGTCGATTTCGGCATCGGTTTTGGTACTAGGCCTGTCACTATAATCACTACATCCACTTCTCGTTCAGTTTTTGAAAGTTAGAACCATAGTTTTTGAGGGTTAATACTTTTTCTTTTCAAAACTAGGACATTTTGCTTTATGTTTTGTCTATAAGTTCAGATTTAAGCTGTAAAAGGTTGAATAAATAACTCGTCTGACTCATTACAGACTCAAACTGACGACTGAAGGGTTTCATTCTGCTGTTTGTTTATCGCAGCTCATGATTTTGAACAATATTGTAGATTTATAATAGTTTTTGTGGTTTAAATCTGCTAATCGAAACAGAAGAAGCCCGTCCCGAGTCTGAGTCTGTGTTTACTGCTGCAGCTCGTGTTGTCATTGCTTCTCCTTCAGACTCATTTCCTCGTGGGCTCATGCAGTTCTCATAAGAATCAGTGGGAGCCTTATTTTTCACTCAGTAATCCTGCAGGAGTCTGTAATAAACCTGGCACCGAACAAATGGGAAACGCTTTGCTCCACTGAAACGGCCCCGACTTTATCCAGTCTGGCCGTGCATCAGAAAAGTCACTTTTTATCACCAGAACAATGCCACATGAAGCACTTTTAACAGAGAAAAGACTGAATTGTAACTTTGTAAATGTGCTACTGCGGCTGCTGCGACCAAAGACACCAACTTAAAGGGACTATATCACGCAAAATAGACTCTCATCAGCTTTAAACCGAGTTATAATGATGTTTCCTCCTCAAAAACAGACCTGGAGTTGTGTTTTGTTTCATTCACACATGTTTGACACTTTATTATTACTATTACCATTACTATTATTAGTCTGTAACATCTCCAAAGCTCAGATTTTGTTCAGATTTAAAATATTTCGTGGTGTAAATGTTGGGCCCATTCAGCAAATGCAGGAGAGTGAATTCAAAGAGTGACGAGTTACTCAAAGGTTTTGTACACTGTTTTTTTTTTTTTTTTCAAAGCTCAAAGCAAAGACGTGATGCTCTATAATCTATTATAATGACATTCACACACTCCCTTCCCAAGGTATTAAACAAAAACATTAAAATAAAACCGGAATCAAAGTCAAAACGACATTTTTCCATAAGTTTTTAAGATCTTATATTACACAAAATGGACTCTTGTGAGGTTTAAACCATGTTCTAACACTGTTTCCTCCTCAGAAACAGATCTGGAGTTGTGTTTTGTTTCATTCACATGTTTGAGTCACACTTTATTATTCGTCTGTAACATCTCCAAAGCTCAAAACGCTCTGTTCCACCTTGTGATGTCATGAAATTAACATCCCGTTTTACCTTTAGTCCAGTAGAAATAAGTGGCAATTCCAGATTTGAAATGATCTAAATGATTCTTGAAATTAAGGTGTGTGGAGTTTAAAAACACAGTGGAGCACTTCCTGTATCACCACATGATGACATCACAAGGTGGAACAGAGTGTTTTCCGTCTGAGAGAAGAACTCAGCCTAAATCTGCAGGTTTGTTTGTGAGTTAAACGTGAAACCTCAGAGTAACACGGCCCTTTAAGCAATAATCCTACAGTTTTTCATATTCAAAGTAAATGGGCCAAAAAGTATCGATCGGAGCCGTTTTTTTAGAGGAGAGTTTAAAGACAGAACGATTCACTTGAGTCTTTCCGCGGCGCACTTCACAGCTTTCACAATCACGGTATAATTCCATTACTCCAAACTGATCCTTAACAAAAACACGAAACGTCAAAACTGATCGATTTCACGCCCGAGTCTGCGGTTAACACTGTCAGCGCCTCAGCCAAAAAAGAAATCCTAAATGAAGTGTTATCGGGCTGTTTCCATGGAAATGAGCTCGATTCGCCATGAAACTTACCTCCCTGGAGAATGTTCCGAAGTATATTTTTAACTCTGTATTTCCATGGAGTCGTGCAGGAGATGTGCCACCTCCAGAAAGTTACGCACTGGAACTTTAAACACATTTTAAAACACATTTTAATCCAATTTAATCAAGGTTCAGTCAGTTCTACATAAATGTCAGTGATCAGTTTGGCTTTTTCGATCTTTTTTTTCTTAAATGGTTCACGGCTCTTTGTCAGCACAAGTACGGCTCCAGTTTTTCAGTTCCGATACCGATTCTGATACTACAAACTTCACCGATACTAGTGCAGCGTCTAAAAACAGCTTTGATTTCCTTAAAATAAAAATAAAAAACTGATCCAGGTGTGTTATGGAGCTGTTTTTATCGTCTCAAATAATGACAAAAATGTTTTAGTATCAAAGATATTTGACACTCGTCTCTGCACTTCATTAAAAGTAGAAGCGTTTTTACAGAATTTACTAAAGAATAAGCCAAAAAGACACATTCTGCGTTCTGATTGGCTAAGAGACTGTAGACCATTGTGTTCTGCGTCCTGATTGGCTGAGGGACTGTAGACCATTGTGTTCTGCGTCCTGATTGGCTGAGGGACTGTGGACCATTGTGTTCTGCGTCCTGATTGGCTGAGGGACTGTAGACCATTGTGTTCTGCGTCCTGATTGGCTGAGGGACTGTAGACCATTGTGTTCTGCGTCCTGATTGGCTGAGGGACTGTAGACCATTGTCCATCAGTCTCCTCCGTGTCTCCTGTACAGTACAGAATGTGTCAGACAAATTTACATAAATGTTGGATCAGTGTGACTCTGAAGTGCTGTATGTTTGCAAGTTTTCTCCCTGACAAAACCCACAATGTCGATGAAACGTTCTGCACCGACAAAGGCACCGACGAAGGTTTGAACTTTGTGTTTAAACAAGAGAGAAATGTGAGAAAATGTTAATGCCTGTGTGAGAAAAGTGTATAAAGTGTGTGGTGAGGGGTTTTACAGCTGAGAAACAGAGAGAATAATGTAAAAAATAAAGCTGATACTTTGTGGATTTCGCCTTTTGTATTTGTGTATTTGTGTGTGTGTTTGTGTGTTTGTGCGTTTGTGTTTGTGCGTTTGTGTCCCTCAGTCATGCAGGTACGAGCCGACCCTCCTCAGAGCGTCTTTATGTGTTTGTGTGTTTGTGTTTGTATGTTGTGTGTTGTGTGTTTGTGCGTTTGTGTTTGTGTGTTTGTGTGTTTGTGTGTTTGTGTGTTTGTGTGTTTGTGTCTGTGTTTGTGCGTTTGTGTCCCTCAGTCAGGTACGACCCTGCTCAGAGCGTCTTTATGTGTTTGTGTGTTTGTGTGTTTATGTGTTTGTGTTTGTGCGTTTGTGTTTGTGTACGACCCTCCTCATTGCGTCTTCATGTGTTTATGTGTTTGTGTGTTGTGTGTTTGTGTACGACCCTCCTCGTTGCGTCTTCTCGTGTTTCTCATTTCGATGCCGCTCGTGTCGCCTGAACATAAAGGTCACAGTTTGTATAGACTCTCCTCATGATGTAACACTGACATGTGTCTCACTGTGCTCCGCCCACCCAGACTCCACCGGGGCCCGACACGCTGTACCCAAACTGCAGTAACCATAGCGACGCCAGGGCCCGCCGCTGCCCGCGGGCCCCTGGCGGCTCCGTAAAGGGGCCCCCCGCTGCTGCATGTCTGTTTATCTCTGCGACGTCTCGGCTGAAGCCTTATTCACAGCTCACGTCTCGGTTTTTTCAGAATAATTTTGGGATTTTGCTGCAGAAACAAAAAGTGTCGAGTTTAATGTTTACACTGTGTCGTTTTCTTAAACTCAGACATTTCCGCTCGTGTTGAACTTTTCTGAGCTGCTCTGTGGATGTGTGGGTGAGGGTCACGTGACCCTGGGAGACGAGGTTATGGAGATATTTTAAAGAGAGAAAAGAGAAAAGAGAGAAACTGTCAGATTTAAGCCACAGAGATGAATCAATGAGCCGGCAGGAGCTACTTTAAAGATCCAAAGAAAGAAGGAGGGAGAGAGAAGGAGAGAAAGGAGGAGAGAGAAGAAGGAAGAGAGAAGGAGCAGAGAGAGAAGGAGGGAGAAAGAGATGGTGGGGGAGAGGTGGATGAGAGAGAGAGGGAGGGCCTGAGGTGGAGGAGATAGAGGTGGAAGGAGAGAGATGGAGGGAGAGAGAAAAAGGGAGAGAGAAGGAGGAGAGGGAGAAGGAGGAGAGGGAGAAAGGGAGGAGAGAGAAAGAGAAGAGGATGGAGGGAGAGAGAGAAGGTGGAGGAGAGAGATGGAGGGAGAGAAGGAAGGACATAAAAAACCTCTAGAACTCTCTTTTAAGATAATTGTTGTGAGGAGGATTCAAAGCAGGATCTTCATGAGCCACACGAGAGCCACATGAGAGCCACACAAGAGCTACACCAGAGCCACACGAGAGCTACACGAGAGCCACATGGGAGCCACACATGAGCCACACGAGAGCCACACGAGAGCCACATGAGAGCCACACAAGAGCTACACCAGAGCCACACGAGAGCTACACGAGAGCCACATAGGAGCCACACATGAGCCACACGAGAGCCACACGAGAGCCACATGAGAGCCACACAAGAGTTACATGAGAGCCACACAAGAGCTACACGAGAGCCACACAAGAGCTACACCAGAGCCACACATGAGCCACACCAGAGCCACACCAGAGCTACACCAGAGCCACACGAGCGCCACACCAGAGCCACACCAGAGCCACATGAGAGCCACACGAGAGCCACATGAGAGCTACACCAGAGCCACACGAGAGCCACACGAGAGCCACATGAGAGCCACACGAGAGCCACACGAGAGCCACACGAGAGCCACATGAGAGCCAGATAAGAGCCACACCAGAGCTGCACAAGCACTGGGACATGTTTCTCTTCATCACAAATACCCTCGTCTTCTTACTCTCACTGTTTCAGGTGACACTTCTAAAAGAGAGAGAGAAGAGGAGAGAGAAAGATGGAGGGAGAGAGAAAAGGAGCAGAGAGAAAGAATGACAAGAGCGAGATAGAGGGAAAGAGAGAAGGAGGGAGAGAGATGGGAGAAGTCAAAGTTGTCTCGACCTTTTCTCATCCTTGTCCTTTGTTCTGTCCATCCAGGTGAATGATTCACCACAGAGAGGCGTCTCCGCAGTGCCCTGTCCCATGCTGCTCTCTGCTCCCGGGGGATGGCCAAAGTCCAGGATGGACACACAAATGCATATGACAGGTACGTGGGAGGGCATCTGACACAGCTCAGCGTTTCAGTCCATCACTATTTAAACCTGGCACCAGATCCTCAAACTGGCACAAAGAGCTGCTGCGAAAACACCACAGGGAGCCACACGAGGAGCTGGACTCGAAAAAGAAAGAAAAAAAAAAGAGTAGTAACAGGAGTATCAGTGATGTCATCGTTATCTCGTTAGAGCCGGACTCGCTCGGCGTCAGTCGGGTAAAACTTTAAGACAAACCCACTGAACCCGTCCCAGAGGAAAACAACCACGTTTCCAAAGGGCAGAAGCAGTTTGGGTTTAGTCCAGATTGATCCGGAAAAACTGAGCTCAGCACAAATACTTTTCAATGGAACCAGTTTATTTGACTTTGTCTGGAGTTGGGGGAGTTATGGGAATCGTAGGTGGGAGTCGTGGGAGTCGTGGGAGACGTGGGAGTCGTGGGAGACGTGGGAGACGTGGGAGTCGTGGGAGTCGTGGGAGACGTGGGAGTCGTGGGAGACGTGGGAGACGTGGGAGTCGTGGGAGTCGTGGGGGACGTGGGGGTTGTTGTGGGAGTCGTGGAAGTTAAGGGGAGTCATAGGGAGTTGTGGAAGTCACTGGGAGTCATAGGGAGTCATAGGGAGTCGTGGGAGACGCGGGAGTCATTTGGAGTCTTAGGAGCTGTGGGAGGTGTGGTGAGGCTGCAGAGGAGGTCGGACTGTGTGTTTGTTTCCTCTGCAGCTGTGTAATGTTCGAGGAGGTTGTGGGAGTCGTTGTGGGAGTCGTTGTGGGAGTCGTTGTGGGAGTCGTTGTGGGAGTCGTTGTGGGAGTCGTTGTGGGAGTCGTTGTGGGAGTCGTTGTGGGAGTCGTTGTGGGAGTCGTTGTGGGAGTCGTTCTGGGAGTCGTTGCGGGAGTCGTGGGAGTAGTAGGTGTGGTTGTGGGAGTCATTGGGAGTCTAGGAGGTTGTGGGAGTCATGGAGGTTGTTGCAGGAGGTCGTGGGAGTTGTGGGAGTTGGGAGAGTCGTGGGGATTGTTGTGGGAGTCGTGGGAGTCGTAGGAGCTGTGGGAGGTGTGGTGAGGCTGCAGAGGAGGTCAGACTGTGTGTTTGTTTCCTCTGCAGCTGTGTAATGTTCGAGGAGGTTGTGGGAGTCGTTGTGGGAGTCGTTGTGGGAGTCGTTGTGGGAGTCGTTGTGGGAGTCGTTCTGGGAGTCGTTGTGGGAGTTGTTGCGGGAGTCGTGGGAGTCGTAGGTGTGGTTGTGGGAGTCGTGGGAGTCATTGGGAGTCTAGGAGGTCGTGGGAGTCGTGGAGGTTGTTGCAGGAGGTCGTGGGAGTTGTGGGAGTTGTGAGAGTCGTGGGGATTGTTGTGGGAGTCGTGGGAGTCGTAGGAGCTGTGGGAGGTGTGGTCAGGCTGCAGGGGAGGTCAGACTGTGTGTGTTTTTTTCCTCTGCAGCTGTGTAATGTTCGAGGAGGTCGTGGGAGTCGGGGGGTGTGGGAGTGTGGGGAGAGTCGTGGGGTCGTGGGGAGTCGTAGGGAGTCGTGGGGAGTCGTGGGGAGTCGTGGGGGTTGTTTGTGGGAGTCGTGGGAGTCGTAGAAGCTGTGGGAGGTGTGGTCAGGCTGCAGAGGAGGTCAGACTGTGTGTTTGTTTCCTCTGCAGCTGTGTGTAATGTTTGAGGAGGTCGTGGGAGTCGTGGGGAGTCATGGGGAGTCGTGGGAGTTGTGGGGGTTGTTGTGGGAGTCGTGGGGATTGTTGTGGGAGAGTCGTAGGAGCTGTGGGAGGTGTGGTCAGGCTGCAGAGGAGGTCAGACTGTGTGTTTGTTTCCTCCTCAGCTGTGTAATGTTCGAGGAGGTCGTGGGAGTCGTGGGGAGTCGTGGGGAGTCGTGGAGAGTCGTGGGGAGTCGTGGGGAGTCGTGGGGAGTCGTGGGGGTTGTTGTGGGAGTTGTGGGAGCTGTGGGAGGTGTGGTCAGGCTGCAGAGGAGGTCAGACTGTGTGTTTGTTTCCTCCTCAGCTGTGTAATGTTCGAGGAGGTCGTGGGAGTCGTGGGAGTCGTGGGGAGTCGTGGGGTTTTTGTGGGAGTCGTGGGTTGTTGTGGGAGTCGTAGGAGCTGTGGGAGGTGTGGTCAGGCTGCAGAGGAGGTCAGACTGTGTGTTTGTTTCCTCCTCAGCTGTGTAATGTTCGAGGAGGGCCATGATGGTATGGACAGTGGCTCCCTGAGTCCTCCCTCAGCTCGACAGGTGACGATCAAGAGACACCCCACACAAGGCTTCGGCTTCATCGCAGGCAGCCAGAGACCTGTGATCGTCCGCTCCGTCTCTGCTGGTGAGTCTGTGTGCGCACAAATACACATATATGCACACACACACACACAAACACACACACACACACACAAACACACACACACTCAGACAGAAGAGAACAACACTGTACAAATGTTTTTATGGGACAACACAACAGACTGACTCAGTATCTCTTTTGTTTGTTGAACTTTGATAAACTTTTAATACAAGATCTCATGATTGTCTCCATCCATAAACTGAACAATAGAGAGAAGGAGAGAGAAGAGAGGAGGAGAGGGAAAGAGGAAAGGAGGAGAAGAACTTTTAATACAAGATCTCACGATTGTCTGCGTCTAAAAACTGAAATGGTAAAAAGCTTTTGATTATTTAGTTTCCCAAAAGTGGATCACATCTGAAGGACACGTGAACCTGGACAGACTGAACTTTAATAATGTGGAGATGAACATTTATAATCACAGCTGCTCCTGTTTTTAATGTTTTAAATGGACATATGCAGGTGTTTGTTTGTTTGTGTTGTTCTGTGTTTGGACAGGGCTCATGAAACAGTCCCGTGTCGTTCTTCTCTCTGTAGAAATAAAGATAAAATGAAATATGACTCTGTGTGTGTCTGCAGACGGCCCTTCCTTTGGAAAGCTTCTACCTGGGGACCAGATCTTGGCCATTAACGAGGAGACGGTGAGCGACGCGCCGCGAGAGAGAGTCATAGACCTTGTAAGGTAACATCCTTTACTGTCCCAAGAGGGAGGGAGGCATAGGACGGGGGCTGCTGATCTGGGACAGGAGAAAGCAACAAGGAAAAAGCAGATCATGGACCAGCCTGTTTCCTTATGGTTTTCACGCAGCACATGAGCACAGACCTGGGATGAGTCAGACTGTGAGACATGTCCCATAGAAACTGAAGCAGCTCTAAATGTGTCCACGACGTTACCTAACACTCTCCACTGTGTCCTTCACAGATGCTGTAAAGACACGATCGTTCTCACTGTGCTCCAGCCTCATCAGGTGAAAGAACACGCCGTGTGTCTGTTAAAGTGTGTGTGTGTGTGTGTGTGTGTGTGTGTGAGTGAGTGTGTGTGTGTGTGTGTGTGTGTGTGTGTCTGTCTGTCTGTGTGTTTGTTTATGAATGATGCTTTATTCCCAGCACAGAGGAGCAGATCTGAGTAATGGACTTCATTCTGTGTGTTAACCCTTTAATGCCCTTTATGAAGAAGAAAACATTACATAAGAGTAAATGTTGTGCCGTAGCATCAGTGCAGAGGTGGAGCCTTCACCTGTTTTTCTGTAAGGACTTTTATCTTGACACAAAAATGTAAACCTCAAAAACAGTTAGCATGTCGTGCTAAGATTGATGCTTGTCGCAGTGCAGCTGCATTAGCCGCTCTAAAACAGATCTTCTTGGCTCATACAGCCATTTTTCTCATTTATGATTTCACAAGCTGACTCAAGACTTCTCTCTCTTTCCACAGTCACCTAAGTCCGCCTTCATAAGTGCAGCCAAAAAGGCCCGCCTGAGAACCAACCCGCCCAAAGTGCGCTTTTCTGAGCAAGTGTCCATCAGTGACCCCGACTCAGTAAGTCCCGCCTCCCCCTCAAACCCTGAGGATGACCTGTGTGAACAGGGCACGCACACAAACACACACACACACACATCACACACACACACACACACAGACACACACACACACACACAGTTTAAAACACACACTCTCATAAAGTTTATCTTTGGTCATAAAAGCTCTGGAGCTTCAGTCGTGTCTGGACTTTACTAAATCAAACTTCTGGCTCCAGACTCGTTATCGATCTCACAGAATCTCACAACAAGTTTATGTTAATGACTCTTTCAAGACTAAACACAGTGTAACAGGAAGAAATGATTTGGGCTGGACACTCCCCTGGACTCATGGACACTCCTCTGGACACTCCCCTGGACACTCCTCTGGACTCATGGACACTCCTCTGGACACTCCCCTGGACACTCCCCCGGACTCCTGGACACTCCCCTGGACACTCCCCTGGACACTCCCCTGGACACTCCCCTGGACACTCCCCTGGACACTCCCCTGGACTCCTGGTCACTCCCCTGGACTCCTGGACACTCCTCTGGACTCCTGGACACTCCTCTGTTCTGTGTTTCCCCTCAAACCAAAATCTACCACCTCAGAGATTTCAGAAACACTCGTCCTGCTGCTCTGCTCAGACACATGAGTAAAGACACATTTACATGTTCTTTTAGTGTTGGATAATCTGCTACTGCTACTGTGTGTGCAGGACTGTGTGTGTAGGACTGTGTGTGCAGGACTGTGTGTGTAGGACTGTGTGTAGGACTGTGTGTGTGGAACTGTGTAGGACTGTGTGTGTAGACTGTGTGTGCAGGACTGTGTGTGTAGGACTGTGTGTAGGACTGTGTGTGTGGAACTGTGTAGGACTGTGTGTGCAGGACTGTGTGTGTAGGACTGTGTGTGCAGGACTGTGTGTAGGACTGTGTGTGTGGAACTGTGTAGGACTGTGTGTGTAGACTGTGTGTGTAGGACTGTGTGTGTAGACTGTGTGTGTAGGACTGTGTGTGCAGAACTGTGTGTGCAGGCCTGTGTGTGTAGACTGTGTGTGTAGGACTGTGTGTGTAGACTGTGTGTGTAGACTGTGTGTGCAGGACTGTGTGTGTAGGACTGTGTGTGCACATCTGAATGAACACAATAGACTCTGTACAGCGCCCTCTACCTCACTGTGAGCGTCACTACTTCCTGTCCACTTTTATCTCTATGAAGTTTTTGCCAAGTCACAATAAAACAAATAAATATTTACAGATGAGACAGAGGACAGAGAGCTGCTGAGGGGTCAGGGGTCAGGGGTCAGAGGTCAGAGTGTCTCTAGTGTGCACATGCTCTGAAGTCTGATCTTTGTATTAGTTTGTCAGTTTATTTCTCAGTCTTTTGGTGAATTCTTCTGGACGCGTTTAAAAAAATAAACTCTGAACTGGGCCCCTTCATTAAAAAACATAAAAAGCAAATCTAATCTTAATGCCTGAACATTTCAATTCTATATTTTTCCAATGTGGTTGAGCCTCACTTTGTAGAAGAGTTTTTGTTTCGATGCGTTTGCTCCTTGTTCGCTTCTTCGGGCACATTGCAGAAATGAAACAGAGACGTTCGCTCTAAGAATGGCTTCATTTTATCAGCGAAGCAATCAGACCTGTGTACCTCATCTCGGGCTGAACGGGACTCCACATTCCCTTTAAATAGTAAATATCTTGTGTGAGATCGAGGCACTGAACAGAAAATAAAACACGCGACGAGGCTGCGGTGGAAGTAGCCACAGTTTCGCTCGACACCACTGCACCGTGTCGTTCCTGAGGCGTGTTTGGATTATTCCATCAAGTGTGAACTCGAGAGCGTCTCACCTGAGCGGCTCCTGAAGGTCATAATCAAGGACAAACAGCTGGTTGGTCAATATTTGAACTTTTTACACGTATGGGATATAAACCTTTGACCTTTCGACCTCCAGCACAGGCCGGTATTTTGTTTTCTTCGAGCTGCTGCCTAAAAAAACCCGAACAACATATTATATTATATTATATTATATTAACAGCAGGGCCGGCTCAGACTTTAAGCAAAATAAGCAGCTGCTTAGGGCCCCGCAGCCACCAGAGGGCCCCCAAGAGCTCATACAGGCACATTTATATTGAAAATAATAAAATAAATCAAGGTTTATTGGACAGAGGGCTTGTGTGTTTACAGCAGCCTAAATATCCCTTAAAAAAAAATAAAAATAAATTTAAATACAAAAAATAGTAGTAAAATATCTGCTGCTGCTGCGTTTGTTTTTGAGTCAGGCAGAGGTGAGGGCAGCTCTGTGTTTAGGACCTTTATAATGTAAATCTAAGCCCACTGTCACATTAAAATCCACCAGAAATGAAGAAATAATGTCTAGAATTAAAAAAAATCTTAACCCCCCCTTATATTTTTGTGTTCTGTTCTTGTGACTCTGGCCGTTGTGACGTTGATGCTGGTCAGATAAAAAACAAATACAACTGGTCAAAGTGATGAGACCAGAGTCTGGGGCCCCTGAAAGCATCTGCTGTGGGGGGCCCCAGAGATAAATTCAGCTTAGGGCCCCCTGAACGCTGGGACCAGCCCTGGTGAACAGAGATACCATGACGCAGCTCTCTTATAGCTGAGTGTGGGAGTTTGTAGTGAATTTAAATGGCAAAATTAGTGGAAAATAATCAAAATCAGCCCAAAATATCAGCCTAAAAATATCTTATAGCTCATTGGCGTTTGGTCTGGATTCTAAATAATCCGCATCGGCTTTGGAAACAAACATTTTGGTCGATCTCCACAAACAACCAAACTGTTGAAACCCTTTGAGAAAATGAGATGATTATTATTTGTATTTTCCCAATAAACAAGAACAATATATCCATCCAGCCATTTTCGGGTCGGGTCGTGGGGGCAGGAGTCTGAGCAGTGACTCCCAGACTTCCCTCACCCCAGACACTTCCTCCAGCTCCTCAGTTGGACCCCGAGGTTTTTCCCAGTCCAGCTCAGAGACATAACCCCTCAGTAGAATACTTTAAAACACAGTAAAATATCAGTGTTTACTGTAATACTTCAAGCAGGCCCGTCAGTAGAACTTTGGGGGCCCGGGGCAAGAACCTCATATGGGCCCCCCTCCAGATCTGGGCCCCCTGGGACGGGGACAACAGACCCGTTTGTCCCTCCTGTCGACTCCTCCGACTTCACGCAGGTAGTCGTGGACATAAACTCCGGCTGTTTCCTCGTAAACCTCAGGGCGGCGTCACAAACCTGGGCCCTTCAGTCGGAAACTAAATATAGGTCAGATCTTAAAAATATATTATGTCACACGACGGTAAATATCTGCCTGTTGTATCTGTCCAAACTGATGTGAAGTCTGTTTCTTTTCATCTTGTTTTTTGTTTCTTTTATGAAGCTTTTCCAATAAAACCTGTCACGTCCGAGTCATAAATGCTGCTTCTGATCAAATGAAAATTCAGTCATTCAGTAAAGAAGAAATGAAAGTATCTGCTGTGATTATTCCACCTCTCTACCTCCTTCTCTCTCTCTCTCTCTCTCTCACTTACAGTTCTCTATCTCCTTCCTTCTCTCCCTTCATCTCTGTCCTTCTATCTCTTTCTCCCTCCTCATCTATCTCCTTCTCTCTCCCACCATTTCTCTCCACCTCATTCTCGCTCTCATTCCTTCTCTCTCTCCCACCGCCATTCTCTAACTTGTTCTCTCTCTCTCCCTCCATCTCTCCTTCTCTCTCCCTCCATTTCTCTTTCCCTCCACCTCTCTCTCCCTCCTTCTCTCCCACCATCTCTCTCTTACGTTTCTCTATCTCCTTCCTTCTCTCCCTTCATCTCTGTCCTTCTATCTCTCCTCATTCTCGCTCTCCTTCCTTCTTTCTCTCCCGCCACCTTTCTCTAACTTGTTCTCTCTCTCCCTCCATCACTCCTTCTCTCCCTCCATTTCTCTTTCCCACCACCTCTCTCTCCCTCCTCTCTCTCCTAATTTTTTTCTCTCCCTCATTCTCGCTCTCCTTCCTTCTCTCTCTCCCGCCGCCATTCTCTAACTTGTTCTCTCTCTCCCTCCTTCTCTTCTTCTCTCTCCCTCCACTTCTCTTTCCCCCCACCTCTCTCTCCCTCCTTCTGTCCCAGCATCTCTCACTTACATTTCTCTATCTCCTTCCTTCTCTCCCTTCATCTCTGTCCTTCTATCTCTCTCTCTCTCCATCTCTCTCTCCCACCTCATCTATCTCCTTCTCTCTCCCTCCACTTCTCTCCACCTCATTCTCGCTCTCCTTCCTTCTTTCTCTCCCGCCGCCTTTCTCTAACTTGTTCTCTCTCTCCCTCCCTCTCTCCTTCCTTCGCTCCCTCCCTCCACATATATATAATTATGTTATTTCTCTGTTGTATAAGACGTATATTATCATGTTATGTACAGTATATGTTTTTTATATGTCGTTTATACACTATACATACATACATACATACATATACTATCATGTTATGTACAGTATATGTCGTTTCTATGTCGTTTAAATGTTGTATATTGTTCTTTATCTTCCAGACGATGCTCAAAGACGACTCTTTGCTTCTTATACCAAATGTGCTGAAGGTGTTTTTGGAGAATGGGCAGATCAAGTCCTTCACTTTCGACAGCCGCACCACTGTTAGGGTGAGGTTTTTACACCTTTATGTTTCATGCATTTACAAGTAAAACACAAAAAAAACCCTCGTCGTTATGTGAGACACGGCTCCACAAACTTCACCTTTCACAAATTTACAGAGATATTAAAATAAACTCCACAGATCTGAATCTTCACAGTGAAACACTAAAGTCCCTCAGACCTGACCCGTCCTTCAACTCAACGTCCTGTGAGCCTAAACCTACAAACTTCTCACATAAATGCTGTTTTTTCTGTGACTTTCCTCACTCACACAGAGCTTAGTTTAGTTTTATTTATTTACACTCGGTAAAAAATATAGAAAAAGACACTTTCTGCAGCAGAATGTGAAGGACGGCCTCCAGGAGCCCTCAGGGGGCCGAAAATGCGCTAACCTCCATATAAATGTAAAAAACTCTAAAAAACCCAGTGTAAAATTCATATGTTCAGCTTATGAAAGATAAAACACATGAAAACAGACAGAGTTACAGCGAGTTTAACAGGAAACAGAGGAAATGTGCCGTTATTCAGAGGCAGACATTTAATTAGGTGGGTTAGACTGATTATATAAAAGCACAGAGCTAAACTTCTGCTTCCACTGGCTCCAATTCTTACATCCTCTGTATAGAATTTAGAAATGTTTTGTAGAAAATCAGCATCAAGGTGTGACCTGTGCACTGCCTTTTTTTCTCGATGTATATTGTCATTTTAAATAGTTTATTCTGTAATCTGAGTTATAGCTGCTAACGCTAACAACACCGCAGCTCGCCACAAACAGTGAGTATCTGTTTTAAACCTTCACCGTATTCGAGTTACCACAGTGAACACTTTTCTTTTTTTCTGCATTTGCTACACAACTAGTAAAAAGTTTGGACGCACCCTCTCGTTCTGTATTTTTTTCTTTATTTTTACAATATTTCTACATTTTATAACCGCACAGAAGACGTCAGATATGAGGAAGAATGTAGCAAAGAAAAAACATAGAAATAGCTCTACTCCTAAATACTTTTCGACAGAGCAGAGGGTGGAGACTTTGAGGATTAGAAAATAAAATTGTCATGGAAATAATCTGTAAAATAAAACCAAAACCTACAAGAAGACTGTGTTTATTAAGTTTGCAGCAATTCACAAATGAAAATTGAGACTCGAGAGGCTTTTACACGTCCTGTGGTGCATCTTGGTCAATGGAAAAACAACACTAACATTTCTACCACAAAATAAAATAAAAAATGAAAAAGTAGAGTGTTTTTTTTCTTTTGCTGCACACTTTCATATGTCTTACTTCTTATATTTGATGTTTTCCATATGTATAAAATGTAGAAAGTGGTAAAAATAAAGACAAAAGAAACACTGACTGAGGGTGTGTCCATGTTTCTGGAGCGAACGTCTGCGGCTGAGTCAGGAGCAGAGTCTGAGGGCTAAAAGTCTGTGTCTAAATTTATATAAAGTGTGATTTTGTGTTTGGCTCCAGGACGTGATCGCGTCCCTGCAGGACCGCCTCTCCCTGCGTTACATTGAGCACTTTGCTTTGGTGCTGGAGGCAGCTGGGATGGATCATCACCAGAGGCTGCACCTGCTGCAGGACAACCAGCCTCTGACACACGTAAATGGGGCTGGGAAAAGTTTAGAAACACACCCGAACTTTTCATTTAGAGTCTCCATAACTCAGAAGATCATCCTGCTACATCAGATCCTGGAGATTACAGCCGAGTAAAAAGGTCACGTAAAAAAAAATAATTATGCAAGTGCTACGAGAAAAAGTCGTAAAATTTTGACCTTAAAGTAAAAATATCACGAGAATAAAGTCATAATTTTACTAGAATAAAGTCGTAGTCAAAGTAAAGACATTATTTTATCCAGGTTTAGGGGCCGACATCAAAACGCAGAAGAGCCATTCGAGAGCAAAAGTGCAAAAGAACAGTGAACGTAGGACTTTATACTGCTGGCCTTTTAAACTGTCGACTCATTTCCCCGAGAATGACCCTCATGAGCTGCTCCTGGGCAGGACACCAACCACCACCGGCCAAACACAGGTGGAGGAGTCTGCGCTTTTCACCAAATCTGCTCCTTTTGGCTTTGAGCTTTCTACACGTGTTTACACTCGTTTGTGGGTTTGTGGAACCATGAACAATCAGGCAGTGGCTCATGTTCACGGAGTCGAACTGGAACATCCACAGCAGCAGAGTGGGCGATGTTCTCCAGACAGTGAAGACGTGAAGCTCTCAAACCAGCCTGAGCTCGGTGAACTGCACAGAGACAGAAACAAGACAGAGCAGCGACAGCAGGGATTAAGCTACATTATAGTCGATGGATAAAACCAAGGCGGCGCGTTGCATTCGGCTCCACCAGCTCCACAACGAGGGGCGGAGGTCATCCACAATCAGCACATCTTTGGACGGTGATTGTGCAAAGTTTAGAAAAGTTGAGAAGTGAGGCAGAGAGGAGGAGTACGGGTAAAGAGCAAACTGAGACTCCTCCACCTGTTTGCGACTCGGAGCACGTCACGCTAAAACTTCTCCACCTGTTTGCAACTCTAAGCACATCACATTGAAACATCTCCACCTGTTTGTGGCTTGGGGCACATCACACTGAAACTTCTTCACCTGTTTACAGCTCAGAGCACATCTTACTGAGACTCCTCCACCTGTTTGCGACTCGGAGCACATCACACTAAAACTTCTCCACCTGTTTGCAGCTTGGAGCATTTCGCACCAAGACTCCTCCACCTGTTTGCAACTCTAAGCACATCACATTGAAACATCTCCACCTGTTTGTGGCTTGGAGCACATCACGCTAAAACTTCTCCACCTGTTTACGGTTTGGAGCACATCAAAGTGAGACTCCACCTGGTTGTAGCTCTAAGCACATTGCACTGAAACTCCTCCACCTGTTTGTGGCTATAAGCACATCACACTCAAACTTCTCCACCTGTTTGCGGCTCGGAGAACATCACACTGAGACTCCTCCACCCTGTTTACAGCTGGTGCACTTCACACTGAAACTTCTCCACCTGTTTGCAGCTTTAAGCATATTGAACTAAGACTCCTCCACCTGTTTGTGGCTTGGAGCACATCACGCTAAAACTTCTCCACCTGTTTACGACTTGGAGCACATCACACTGAAACTTCTCCACCTGTTTGCGGCTTGGAGAACATCACACTGACACTCCACCTCTTTGTCCAAGGAGGAATCCGGTGTCTCCAGAGGAAGAAGGTGTAGCCTACGTCATTCAACGGTTTGTGATGTGTTTGAGTTGAGGTTGAGCTAAACTGCGCTGACGAGCTCGAATAACTCACAAACATCTGGAACGTGTGAAATATCAGCGTTTCAAAGTTCGCTTCCTTCATGAGCGTTTCTGTAAACTCCAACTCATCCAAGCTCCGCCTCTCAGTCATGTCGGCGTCGACCTCCGTCGTCACATCCACTTCATCCTCATTAAATTACGACTTTAATATTGAAATGTTGCGTCTTTATTCTCGTAGCTCTGGCATGATTCATTTTGTCAATGTGACCCTCACTCCGCCGTGGAGATAATCACTTCTGAGACTCGATCGTTTTATTATTCATGTTATTTATTATTGTTTCATGGCAATTAAACAACAATGTGTTTTTTGTTTTACTTCACTGACAGATTTTACATAAGAAACATGTTTTAAAATGTATTTCTTATATTCATTTGTAAAGGGCAGCACTTTAATGAATATTTAAAATGTAAATGTGTCAAGATCATAGCCAAAGTGCTAAATTTCCATCTTCAGACTCACTAAACCACACGCTCTATATAACACACTTTACACACACAATTATAGGATCGTTCATTTAAAGTTTGAAAAAGTTTGCTAAAAGTTAAACCAACCTCCCTGAATATAAATATGTAAAGTTGTTGTGACATATTTGACCCGAGACGTCTGTTTTAAAGCTTCAGAAAAGCTCAGATGATGCTGATACTTCACAGTGTGGACTTTGTGTCAGTCAGGCTGTTTTCTTCTTCTAGGTCGTCCACAGAACCTACTTCCAAGGGATGAAGTGTCTTTTCCGCGTGTGTTTTTTCCCCAAAGACCCTGCAGATCTGCTGAGGAGAGACCCGGCTGCGTTTGAGTACCTCTACATCCAGGTGAGTCCAGCGCAGTTACTCTCATTATTCAGCCTTTTGACTCTGGGATGACTCGGGCTTCGACAGAGTCTGGATTGTTCTGCTCTTCTGTCGGTGAGAGGAGCAGGACACACTCATGTGGTTTTGGTTTGTGCTGCAGAGTCGAAATGACGTCATCAAAGAGCGTTTTGGCATGGACTGGAAATCTGACATCACTTTACGTCTGGCCGCGCTGCACATTTTCATCACTGTGTCCTCAGCGAGACCCAGTCAGAAGATCTCGCTGAAGCACGTGGAGTAAGTGTCCCACGTCCTGCTGTTTGTCTGTTTCCTCTGAACATGCACCTGTCAAACATCTAAACTTATGAGACTTTATGTTGGATCAATATTTAAAGGAATATTTTCAGCAGAAGAAATGTTCAGATGATTCTCAGAGAAGATTAATCCACTTCCTTAAAGTCATTTTAGCTTAAAAGAGATGAAAATAATTTATCAGGAGTCAAGGATCAGTGAATGTAGAGACAAACTAACTCAGATACGGGCCTCAGTCAGAGACAAACTCACTCAGATACGGGCCTCAGTCAGAGCCGGGCCTCAGTCAGAGCCGGGCCTCAGTCAGAGCCGGGCCTCAGTCAGAGCCGGGCCTCAGTCAAAGCCGGGCCTCAGTCAGACCCGGGCCTCAGTCAGAGCTGGGCCTCAGTCAGAGCTGGGCCTCAGTCAGAGCCGGGCCTCAGTCAGAGCCGGGCCTCAGTCAGAGCTGGGCCTCAGTCAGAGCCGGGCCTCACTCAGAGCCGGGCCTCAGTCAGATAACCCTGCTGTCTGGTGGGAGACTAAAGTGCTGGGGACATTTAATTTGTTTCTTTTGAGCCGTTGTTTACGTCGTGTCTTCTGTCTCTCACAGGAAAGAGTGGGGGCTTGAACCGTTTCTTCCTCTCACTCTGCTCCCATTGGTCAAGGAGAAAAACGTGTGTAAGACCCTGTCTCAGTTACTGAAGACCTACCAGCACCCCCCTCCATCTGGAAACAAGGTGCTCATAATTATACTTAATACACTACAACACATGCTCTTTAAACAAATGGTGCTTGAAATGGTGCTTGAAAGTGTCCAAAAGGAGACAGGTGACCAGCTCTTTCTTGATTTTGTGACTTGCATAAAGTTTTGTGTGACTCAACAGTGCCCCCCAGTGGATGTGCTGTGTAATCCTCTCGTTCTGATGTTTGTCTCATGTTAACACCAGGTCCCTCCTCTGCAAGGCAAACTGCAGTACATGCGAGTACTCAACGATCTTCCCCCGTTTGGTGGAATATTATTCCATACGGTTGAGCTGGTAATTATGTTCTTTTCATTGTTTCATTATCTATATTTATGTTTTCAAATATGAACATCGCCTGTTTGAATAGGTTTGTGCTTTTTGTGAAATAAAACTTGTTCTTTGAAGGATGAGAAACAGTCGGCAACAACCCTGTTGGTGGGTCCTCGTCATGGCATCAGTCATGTGATCGACCTTAAAAATAACCTCACGACAGTTCTGGCAGAGTTCAGCCGAGTCTCCAAAGTCCAGCTGCACAGAGAGAGCCAAGGCGTGGCTCGAGTTGAAGTGTCGATGCACGAGTCCAAGGTAACATAAGAATAAAAAAATGATATGTTTTTATGACATCTTGACATAAAAATGTGTAAATGATCTATCCTCCGCAGCCCTTGGTTCTTCTTATGGAATGGCCGGATGCCACAAACTTTGCCTGTCTGATTTCTGGATACTACAAGCTGTTTGTCGACCCAAAGAGAACCGTGTTTTTCCGTAACCCTGGTCAGTCTCAGCTGACAAAGACAGGTACTACAGCAGGTTTTTCTCACTTAATACTTAAGTGACTTAATACAGATGATATTATTTTATTAATGTAACATCGATGACGCTCATGACCATTACGTCACGAGGTTGTTTCTAGAACCTCATTTCCCATGATGCCTTCTGCGCTTCTTCATCTTCATCTCAAATATGGATGTGGTTCATTATTTCTACTTCAGAATTTAACATTGTGGAAGTTCACCGTGCATTTCATGTTTCAGTGGTTCTTTAGTACGGTGTGTATATATATATTTAAAAAATCCTCAGTCATCTTGTCTTAAGCTGTGGTCCAAACTCGAGGGACTGTCATACCATCACATCACAGAAACTAACCGCTCAACTTCAACCAAGCTCCAACTGTCCACCATCTGAAGTAACAAAGTCCATGAGCCATCAGCTCTCACTCTGCTTTCCCATGTGAATCTCTACACAACCTGTAACAACTCAAACTGTCCACTGCTCTGACCATTCTGTCCCCAGATTACAGAAGCTCCTTCCATGGCTACTCGCGCTCCGGGGCGAGCAGTCTGCCCTCTGGAGGGCGCCGTGGGGACGACAGGGAGAACTCTCACAGGGAGTCGGGGTCGCTGCGAGCCGCCGCTCCGGCTGAGTCCCAGCACCTCGGCCTGTGTCATGTCCACCTCAGAGAGAGAGAGCAGCAGTTCCAGGAGTTTCAAACGGCTACAGAGACTGAACTGGACATAAACGAGAACTTTATACCTCAAGAGCCGTCTGACCGGCCCCGCACCAAATCTGACCCGACCTTACAAAGTACGGAGGAAATCGCTGGCGTTTCAGAGGCCCCCGTGATGGAGAATACAGAGTTTAGGATACGAGCCCAAACTATGAATCAGTCTCAGAAAAACACGCGTTATTTCTGCGATTCGTGCAAATCCCGGCTGAGAGCGGAGGGTGTGGTGGTGAATAGCAGTGGGAGCTCAGGTAAACACTGCTCCAGTAGTTGTGCATCTCGAGATGGAGGTGCTGTTGACCTTACTGCCCTCCCACCCCCAGGTAACGAAGAGGAAGATGAGGAAGAGGTCACTAATGGTACAGAGAGGCTGCAACTGCCAACCCCTGCTATAGCTGCGCCTCCTCCCGGCTTCAGGGACAACAGTTCTGACGAGGATGACTCAAAAAGAGGAAGGAAGAGTCGGACTGGCCTAAGCCCAAGAACTGCCTCAGTGAAAGTGGCCCAAGCAAAGGAAGATGTGCCTGTGACACTGATTGATAATGTTTCCACTCGAACTGTCCGAGACCACGCCCAGGAGCTGGACGATGCTCTCGTGTCCACTTTACAGGCCCTGGAGGCTTTGGCAGCATCAGAGGACTACCCCCACCACCCACAACAGCCAACACAGACTGCAGGTCAACAAGACTCTGCACACACCCAACACTTCGCACTAACGCACACTTTCATATAAAGAGTGAAATAAGATGGGCATTTAAAAGTAAACTGGGGAAAATCAAACTTAGGACCTTTAATAACTAATTGAACTTTTTGCAGTTAAATATAGTTATACTAGTGATATAGTTGCTCTATTTTATATGTCTGTATTTCTATGTATATAAAAGCTATAACACAGGAAGCATAAAGCCGACACATTTGTTTGTTAGTGCTATTCTCTGAGCACGGGGGACTTTTCTTGGCTTATGTATATGCTGTATGTCTGGATACGGGCCATAAATTTCACAAATTGAAATTGGTTCTGAATGTTGCTGTAGGTCCTCAGCTAATGCAATGGCCTATAGCCAGACAAAGTTATTTTCTGTATAGGACTGTTCTTGTATTAAAAATGCCTTTTCTTTTTCTTCCCAGGTCTCATTGTGTTGGCTGCCATTACGCCTGAGTCATCCCTGGACTCAGGTCATGAGACTAACTCGTCTGAACTCACAGATGTGTCTGAGATGATGTCGGCGATGAAGCAGAATCAGAGCCAAACTTACCTTTTGGCTCATCATATCAACAAGGACCGCATTATCTGTCGACGTGACTTCCCCCTTGCGATCCCCGGGTGCACTGCTAAAACTATAGGCACGGGAGCGTTCTCAGTGGGGCAGATACGTGCTGGCTGCCCACCCAAACAAGTCATCCTCAGCAAGACTGTTCCCTTTAAGGTCAGCCCCGGTCAAGACTCTGCAATCCTCCGGGTCATGGCCGAGCAGGCGAGCAGTCATGACGCCCCACAGAGGGAACAAAAAGCATTATTGAAGGCAAACAGTGAGACCACCAAAGCAAAAAAAGTGAGCGTCCCTGTGAAGTCAGTTGAAGCAAAACCCTCTGAAAATTCTTTGCATGATCAGAAATTACCGAATTCAACTGTCGAACCTGAGGGACAGAATGTTTCTGAAAGTAATAATCAAAGACATTAGGCTCTGCTAAAACAGATCCAAACAAAGCCTTACAGATTCTCTTGCCTGTGGACATAACTGCCTCTGCAAATAGCCAAGACGCCGAGACTGCCTCCAGCGAGACCATCAAGCCTTCTACTGCTGTTGAAGTTCTGCCAGTGGATGATCTCTTCTGCACGTGCCCAGTGCAGCCGGAATCTGTGACTCAATTAAGACTTAAAGATCCACAGGTTCAAAAGGTCGTGATGTTTCAGTCTTCGTCTCCCACCGATGATGAGCGCCTTCGAGCTAAAGGTCTGCAGATGGCCAACATGAAAGAAAATGCAGTGAAAGTTGCTGCGGAGCCAAGTTTGGCCAAACCCAGCCCTCAGTTACAAACAAAGTACTCCCCACGGCTGCCTATAAAATCAGAAACAAAAGAGGCAACTGAAACCAAGAGTGATGTTGCACAAACCAAACCACAAACTGAGACGACAAAAATAAAATCTTTACCAATTTTAGACGACCCCACAGCAACCTGTGGATCTGTTGGTAAAGTGTCCACTCTTCCAACCAGAGATTCGAAGAAACAAGGCACTGGTAAAATGAAGTCACATCGCAGTGCACCATTTTTAAGTTTTAGAAATCTTCTTTCTGCAACATTCCCGGCGAGAATGAGAAGAGAGACCGACGAACGCAGGGCCCAGCTGCAGAAAGTGCGGCAGTATGAGTTAGAGTTCTTAGAGGAGCTGCTAAAACCCAAGTCATCCCAGGGAGAGTTTCTGCCTCAAGGTTCTTCACCTGTGCCAGGAGGAACTCCCTGTGCCTGCCAGCTCCGCACCAGCCCTGTCCTGAAGGCCCCCGGCATCTCCAGGGAGCAGAGGCGCAGCTGTGACTGTAAGAGGATGTGCAGAGGGATGCGTCTGCCTGACACACCTGTGGGTTCAATAACAGAAACACAGCAGAGAGGCAGAGAAAGAAATGTTTCAAAAACACCTCCCCCTGTCTCTAAAGCCTCACACACTCCAGGCTCAACTAGAAGACCTCAAACTTTAGAGATAAAAACCACACGGATTCGCTCCACCAGCCTCGAGTCCCGAGAGCCAAGACGGGAGCATGGCTCTGGTTTGCCCACTTCTGCTTCCCAGACAGATGGTATGGCAGCCCCGCAGCATAAGAAACTGCAGAGGAGATACAGCTTTGGAGAGTTAGACAACAACACCAGTACACCAGTGTATGCAGAAGTGAAGCCCAAGGCCAAGAGTCTAGAGAAGGAGATGGAGAGAGTAAGAGCCACAGGACTGCGGCTCCCTACGCCGATAGAGCCTGTGCATATAGAGTCCCATCAGGCCGACGCAAAGGGAAAGAAGGGTGTGTTTTTCATTCAGGGGGATGAACAGACTGAAGCCAAAGAGGGGGCCACAGAGGTGGTACTCACCCTGCCCACAGAGGACAGCGATGAACGGGAGAAGTGCTGCTCCATTCTGTTTCTGCTACAGAAAGTGTGAGGCGGCCGACGAGAGCAGCGAGAAAGATGAGCTCTCCTACTCCATACCGCTCCAAGTCCTACCAGGCATGGAGCTGGACTCACACACGTTTCCTGTTGTTAGCAAAACCCTCCAGGTCCTGAATGCAGAGGACTGCAGTGGTGAGGAAGAGGAGGAGGAGGAAGAGGATCCACACACACAAGAGATTGACCTCAGAGCCTGCGGGACTCTAGAGGGGAGTTTAGCTCGGGTACAAGCACTACAAGAGAAAACCTTCAGCCTCCCCGACGGCTTCCTGAATGCCCAGTTAGATGCTAACGAGCTGCTAGCCATTCTGCGTCAGTGTGCTAACAGCCCGCAGGCGGAGGGAGAGGCCCGGCTCCAGCCCTCACGGATTGCAGAGTATAAGCAGGAGTTAGCGGTTCGCTTCAAAGAGTTCAGAGCATCGTGCCGCCGTGTAGCTAGCGTTGAGAAAAGTCCCACTCGAATGCTCGCCGCCGTCACGGCCAGTTTTCAGGTGCTGTGTGAACTAACACAGACCTTCATCAAGCTGATCAGAGGAGTCCGGTCGGAGGCCCAAAGACTGCAGCTGTTAAGGAAAGTGGAGGAAGTGGCTGTGAATTATACTCTGTTACTTCGGGCAGCTGAAGAATCGATGGGACATTCCAGCAGTTTACCAACAAAGACTGTGAGCCCACAAGTTCCCTCCAACGCCAACAACATGAGCTCACTGTCCCGACCCATCAAAACTCTGCCGGCGCAGTAGAGCCGGGAGCGTGGCACCGTTCAGAATGTTAATACCTTCTATATATGACGTCATTGTTTATTTGTTTACATGTTAATTGTTTACATGTTAATACCTTCTGTATATGAAGTCACTCTTTATTTATTGTTTACATTTTTTACGAGACTAGCATCAGATCACCCACTTTAAACTGCCATGCAGTCGTCCCATCTCATGTTTACAGGCCCTGAGGTAGCCTCGAGGATCTTTAGAAAATAAGATAAGAAACGCCAAATGCACAATGGAACAAGTACCCTATACCAGACTGGGTATTACAGGGCTAATCACCACATCCAAATACACTAAACTGTGTTATAATGGTATAATATTTTGTATGTATGTATTATATAAATATATATTTGAATTGTATCTACTTAGCAAATAATATAAAGTTTTGTGGAGATTAAAGGTGATGAATATACAGTATATATTTAAAATGTAACGTAAACAAATCCACATTATAATAACACAACATCCAAAATAAATGTACGCTTGGGACTGGAATATTTCTAAAACTTTGTGAAGTAGCAACTTCTGTAAAATGAATAGTCCAAGGCTTTGGTTGGTGGCTAGATGGTGATGTGTGTCGTGGACGTTTACCTGTATCGCAAACGCTTGTTGGTTCATGTTTGGTTTGTGGCAGAAGTCCAAATGTGAGGAGCACTGTTAGAAAATGTTTTAAAGACATCGACCTTCACTCACAGCGAGTCCATGCTCATGTACGACATAGTTTATCAGGGCAGAAAATGTAGCATAAACCCAAACCTACGCCCTGTGTGCAGTGTGTTACCTCATTCTGCTCTAAGACAGAACACTGAACGCACCTGCATCTCACCTGCTGTGAATTATACTTTTGGAGTGTTTAAAGCGTCACAAACTTTGCACAATCTCACCTTAAAATACCATTGTTTTGTTTGATCAACTTGCTGCAGAAATGCTCTTATAAAGAACGTGCTTAAACACAGATGAATGGACGGTTCAGCTGTACAACCATATTTACTTTTACATGTGCTACTTAACACTGTCCAATTTCAACAGTCCAATATAATAATCCCACAAAGTAGTTTTCTATGTATTTTAATAAAACAAAATGTCTGTTATTTGTCCAGGATCTTCCTTTGGTCCCATTTTACAGAACTGAGGCCTTGTCCTGTCTCTGACCAGCTGTTCAAAGTGAAATACTATTTAAATACAGTTTGTGAACAATAAAAAGAGCCTCATTATTCAGAATGTAAAGTGTCTACAAGGTTAAACCACAAACTCAATTTTGTCAAATTAATTTTGGGTCTAATTTTAGAAATACTTTTAACTGCTGGTCCTTTTGTCTTTTCCATTTCTGTGTGCAATGTCTTTTGTTATTACGCAACATTTGACCATTTGCTTCTCGGAGACTGATGCAAAAGAAACGTAAAGTAAATGATTTGAATTATACTGTTCATGGGATAATTATATTGTTCATGGGGTAATTATATTGTTCATGGGATAATTATATTGTTCATGGGATAATTATATTGTTCATGGGATAATTATATTGTTCATGGGATGTCAGTGGGTCAAATGAAAGACTGGGTTAGTTTTTATTTATATATTATTTTTTTCTGAAAGCTTTTGCTAAGTAGAGCCAAGTGTAGAAGCAAGCAACAATTTACCAAGTATTTTGTAAATATAAAAGCAGATGGATGGTTATTCTTTATATTGGTTCTTATGTAACATAGAGTCTATAGCAAATCGTATATTTTACAGAAAACATTCTGAGTATGAAGCATGGACCATGCTTATTTTTATAAACCAAACGATCAAATGGTCTCATCAGCACTTGAACATTCTCACTTTTTCTGTGTCGTTCCTCATTCGCTTTGCAAAGCTGTGTAGATGTGTCTGTCCAGAGTCACTGCTCGTTCCATCTGTTTACATCAGACACCTGCTGGTTTCTGTCCTGAGTTACTGTTGTCATCATGTTCTGTCTATGGAAATTCAACTCATGTTTTAAGAGCAATAAAGTGCATTGATAAACGCTTACTGGCATTTCATCGACTCAAAGTAAAAGTTCTGTTTTCAAATATAAAGTCATTACCTCTGAGTGACAGGTTTACAGCTAGAACACAGTGTGCTCTTTGTGAAATATACATCTGATTATTATGGCTGCAACACACAATTTGTCTATAAAAATAAAGTTTTCTGGGAATTAAAGACTGAAAAAGAAACCAAACTAATAAACTGTAATAGTACAACGTCATATTTAGAAAAAAAAAAAAAAAAAAGGAATGATAACTTTTTTTATTTTTAGCGGCCAAACATAATGCTGTTTTTATTAAGTATGGGGGGGATGTGTATGTGTGTGTATGGTAATAAAATAATATGTTCCAATTATATTATATATTTTTTTATATATATTATATATTTTTTATATTTTATAATATGTTTAAATGTTTTTATAGATTTAAAAAATATATATATTTTTTTAATAATAATGATATGTTCCAGTTTTTTTAATATGTTCAATTTTTTATGTATTTATTTATTTTTAGTAATACGTTCCGTTTTTATTCTTTATTTATTTATTTTTATAAGATGTTCTTTTTTATTTATTTTAATAATATGTTTTTTTTTAAAATTAATTATTAGTATTATTTTTAATAATATGTTCCAAAGCGACATGTCACGTGCCCCTCCTCTACGTCATCACGCTCGTACGTCCCCTCAGCGTGCGCGCGGAAGCCGCACGGGCGTGACGTCAGGGGCATAATGGAGGACCCGTAGCAGACGCGTCGGTTCTGAGACAGCGGCTGTTCTTCTGTTCGGCTGTTTGTTGTCCCGGGTTGTTCTTTTGTCACTCCTGGTCCCGGTGTCGAGCTTTACTCGTCGTCTGCTCCTCTGGACTGACTCAAAATGCCGAATATTAAGATCTTCAGCGGGAGTTCGCACCCGGACCTGTCACAGAAGATAGCGGACCGTTTAGGGCTGGAGCTGGCCAAGGTGGTGACGAAGAAATTCAGTAATCAAGAGACATGGTGAGCTTCCTGGTGTCCTGCCCGAGCTGAGCTTTATGCAAATGAGAGCCAAGCCCTGTCTGCGTGTTTAAAGAGAAACAAAAGCTCAAGTTAAATCTGTAAACTGGACAAAAACATGCAGGAGTGAAGATGTTTGAAGCTCATCCAGGAGGCTTCTTCAGTCCTGCTCAGATTACTGCTGGACACTGCCTTATTTCTGTCTGAAGGAGGAGCTGTGTCTGCTTTGGGTCTGAGTTTGGGGTTATAAATTGACAGGTGATGTCTCAGGCCCCATTCCTGTTCAAGGAAGGATTGTCTTTCCAAAGAAAAATAGCTTCTTTAACTCCTCTCTCAAACCATTTCTTTTCTGTAGCTCAGATCTGTACATCACTAGAGCAAAAGATGAAGTTTAAATCTGTCAACTGGACAAATCGTTGTAGGAGTGAGGACGTTTGGCTGCTCGTTCAAGCCACCTCTTCAGTTCTGGTCAGATTTCTGCTGGACACTGCCTTATATCTGTCTAACTACGCTGAAACTGTAAACAGCTGTTGTTAACAGTTTCAGCCTTTAATGGCCCTACTATTGTTCTGTTTTGGGGTCTGAGGATGGAGTTATAGATGTGGAAAAGATGATGTCTCAGTCCCCCTTTCCTCTAACAAAAATAGCTTCTTTAACTCCTCTCTCACACCATTTCTTTCCTTTTCTCTGGCTAAAATCTGAACCTCTCTGTCTTCGAAGGAGTGCTTAGTGTTTTTGAGATAGTGAGGTACAGATCTTAGCCAGAGAAAAAGAAAAATGGTTTGAGACAGGAGTTAAAGAAGCTATTTTTGTTAAGAAAGACAGTCCTTCCTTGAACAGAAATGGGGACCTGAGACATAATCTCTCACAGATCTATGATTCCATCCTCGGACCCAAAGCAAACAAAAACAAAGAGAACAATGGCACAAAGCATTAAAGGTTGAATATGGCAGTTTAAAGTATAGTGAGCTCCTCTTTCAGACAGATATAAGGCAGTGTCCAGCAGTAATCTGACCAGAACTGAAGAAGAGACTTGGATGAGCAGCCAAACGTCTTCACTCCTACAACTTTTTGTCCATTTGACGGATTTAACTTCGGCTTTTGTTAAGGATCAGACCTGGACGACTGAGAGATTGCACAGACGTCTGTAGATTGTGTGTTTCCATGTCGAGTCTCCACAACAGGAGCCAGTGTTTACTCGTGTCTCATTTGTCTCCGTCTCTAATGGTGTGAACTAAGCAGCCTCCTGTTTGTTTTCTCTTTGACAGCGTTGAAATCGGAGAAAGTGTGCGGGGAGAGGACGTTTACATCGTCCAAAGTGGCTGCGGGGAAATCAACGACAACCTCATGGAGCTGCTGATCATGATCAACGCCTGCAAAATCGCATCCGCTTCCAGGGTCACTGCTGTCATCCCCTGCTTCCCCTACGCGCGCCAAGACAAAAAGGACAAGGTGGGGGTGAGGAATATCTGTCTAATTACTTCTTTCATGCCATTTTCCATCAGCATGATCCCAGCACGCCGAGACGCTCCCTGCAGAATCCACCGCAGACCTCATGGCAAGAAGCGCTTTTTTGTCCTTTTGCTTGTTCCTTACATTAAAAAGAACATGTTTTTCTTGTGCATGAATGTACTTTTGTCATTTTAATCCAGTCATACCTTGTTTTGGCATGGAGTTTGCATTTGTTTTGCTTAGAGCTTTTTCTTTTGCTCATATTAATCCTCCTCACCTTCTGTATTTTAATAATCTGATGTCACCACTATGATCCAGTGTTATTATAACAGGAAACAACTTGTAGCTTCTTTAAAATTAAGTTTGACTAAATGGCAAGGGCTTTAGAGTCTGGAGATATTTTTAGAAACAGGACATGCTTCCACTATACACTCGTCCACGTGACTGACGGTATCGTTTTTCTTTGCAGAGCCGGGCCCCCATCTCGGCCAAGCTCGTGGCCAACATGCTGTCTGTGTCAGGAGCGGATCACATAATTACTATGGACCTGCACGCCTCCCAGATACAGGTGAAGGAGCACAATCACACCCCACACGCTGCTACGAGCTGTTTCACCGGGGAAATGATCATTATGTTCTATCTTTGTCACAAAACACTGGTGTTTGCTGTAACACTCAGACCTGTGCTGATTATTACAGGGATTCTTTGACATCCCGGTTGATAACCTGTACGCAGAACCAGCTGTGCTTAAGTGGATTAAAGAAAACATCCTGGAGTGGAAAAACTGTATCATAGTGTCACCTGATGCAGGGGGAGCAAAGAGGTAAATACACACGTCTTTTTGTGGGTATTTACCATAGACTGTATTGACCTTATTCTGCCCCGCCCCTTTTTTCCACTAAATACACCAGACATGTCCAACTCAGGCCCCTGGGCTAAATTTGGCCCTCGATATAATTATATTTGGCCTGCAAGATCATATCAAATGTGTATTAGAGCTGCCCACTGGTCGCTGTGCCAGTATAGAGCATGTACTGCTAATACTACGAATCCCAGAATGCTTTGCAAATACATTGACACCAGCCCCCACCACTTCTGTTGAGACTCATTAGCATCTGCTACATGTCTCACTCAAATTTAATCCACCCCTTCTGAAGTTTTTAATTTTGTCCCTGTGTGAATTTGAGTTTGAATCTACACGGTGCCACTAAATTCTACCACACCGTGCTCTTTGTGGTGGTACTTCCACTTCAGCAACAATCACATTCATTTCAATAGAGAATTTGTGAAGTGTTTTGACACTAAAATGTGATCTGAAGTAGGTTGATTTGTGCAGAACAGTCACATATTCATTTAACGAACAAGTCCACACTGCACCGATTCTCTGGAGCCTTTAAACAGCTCTGTCGTCCAGAGAGAATTTACTTACTGTCAAGATCGGCTCCTGTATGTGAACTAATAATAAAAGTGACAATGGCAGCGCCCACAGCGACTTCAGGAATAAGGTGAATAAAGACGTGGACTGAGTGTGACGTCACCCTCAGCTTCAGCTCCAAATGAAGCTCATCGAGGCTGGAGCCGGTACAGCGGCGAATTTAGAGCCAACTTCCATATTAGGTTCTGAGTGAGAGTATCATAGCAACCAAAGAGCCAATCCAGAGCGAGGCTGTTGAAGGTAACGCCCCCTCTCGCCCACACCGCTGGTTCAGTAGAGAGCAAGAGCTTAACAAGCCCTGGATCATGTAGAGGGTTAGTACGAACATTTAAGATCAAAACGATGAGTCTGACAGGAGCAGGTACAGAGAGAACAAACAAATGTAAAAAACCTCAAAATAACAATAAATAATAAATAACAAAACCAAAAAACTCTAAATAACCAAAAAAGAAAAAACTTAAAATAGCTAAAAAAAAAAAAAAAAAAAATTCTAAATTAAAAAAAAGAAAATATATAAAACTAAAAAATATGAACCCCAGGATCATGTAGAGGGTTAATACAAACATTTAAGACCAAAATGACGAGTCTGACAGCAGCAGGGACAGAGAGGGGGCGCTGTTTATGAAAAAAAAACAAAAAATACACTCCAAATAACAAAAAATAAACAATAACTCTAAAAAAAATAAATAAATCTCAAAATACCTTAAAAAATAAAGAAAATAAAAAAATCCAACCTCAAAATACCTAAAATAATAATAATCAAAATAACTTAAAGAAAAAAAACCCTCAAAATAGCAAAAAAAAACCCCAACAACAACAACAAAAAAAAACTAAAAACTAAAAAAATTTAAAAGAGTCAATATAACTAAAAAAAAATGAACCCCAGGATCTTAGGGAGCAACATTTAGACCAAAAAGACGAGTCTTACAGCAGCAGTTATAGAAAAAGGACAACAGTTTTTCAGTGGAAAGTGAATTGGAGCCAGAGTCGATGGAGCTGAAGTGCGCCATGACCACTCCCAGTTTAAAAACTCTCTCTGGCATTTACATATTTTTTGTTTTATTATTACTGATTGTGCTTTATGTTGGTTTTTGACTCGTGTTTTATGTTGGTTTTTTTCAGGGTCACCTCCATCGCCGACAGGTTAAACGTGGACTTCGCGCTTATTCACAAGGAAAGAAAAAAGGCGAATGAAGTTGACCGCATGGTGCTGGTGGGGGACGTGACCGGCAGAGTGGCCATTTTAGTGGACGACATGGCCGACACGTGCGGCACAATCTGTCACGCGGCTGATAAGTAAATACAGCCCGACTCTGACCTGCAGCTGCTTCCTTTTCTACACTGTAATGCATAGTTTTATTACAATATCTCTCAATGTTTCCCCTGCAGACTTATTTCAGCCGGTGCAACCAAAGTGTACGCCATCCTGACACACGGCATATTCTCCGGTCCGGCCATCACCAGAATAAACAACGCTTGTTTTGAGGCCGTGGTCGTCACTAACACCATTCCTCAAGAAGAAAAGATGAAACACTGTCCCAAAATACAGGTTAGATGCAACATTTTGGCTAAATACAAACGAAATATTACATTAGAGGAAGGTACAGCAGCAGGTATTTATGTAGTTTGAATTAAATCAGGAGAAATAATCAGATTTTAGACATGGATTTGAGTTTATTTTGTATTTTTGTTCACTTTTGAGCACGTTAAGGTTCACAAGCGTCAAAACTCCTCCTCTACATATATCTCACGTATATTTCAGGAAATGTTTTGAGGTTTCAACAGTGTCAGTCGGTTTCTTTAGACTTAATTCAGACTCTAAGTGTTATTTCCTGGTGTCGTTTACATAATCCAGGCCTGGGTCGAGAGGGGAAGTGTCATTGAAGTGAAATATGTCTGAGACTTGAATCTACCTCTGTCAGTTTGGGTTTAGTTACTTATTCACTCCTCTGAGCAGTGGAGGAAGTATAACTATTAAAGTACTGTATCTAAGTAGAATTTTCAGGTATCTGTACTTTACTTTAAGTACATTTTACAGTGGATACTTTTTTGAGAGCAGTATTTGTACTTTCTCCACTACATTTTTGAACAGAACTGAAAGTAAAAGTACTTTTCATTTGATCTGAGGTGTATTTTTACCATGTTCGTGGTAACATCCGGACTAAAGGTGAAGGTTCAGTTTTCAGCTTTGAGCAAAACAAAAATAAATTCACAGAATTCATGAGAAAAATGAAGAAATTGATTCGTATTGAACAAAATATGAATCATTTTTAATCAGTATCTTTAGGTTTACACTTTAAAAATGTACTTCAAGTGTAAAAGTAAAAGTATTTCACATTCACACATTCAAGTGTTATTCATTTGTACTTTAATACTTTTACTTTTTACTCCTTAAGTACATTTTTAAGCAAGTACTTAAATACTTTCATTTAAGTAGATTTTGTCACGTGATACTTTTACTTTTTATTCTTTAAATACATTTTTAAACAGGTACTCTAATACTTTTGTCACGTGATACTTTTTACTCTTTAAGTACATTTTTAAGCAGGTACTCTAATACTTTTGTAATGTGATACTTTTACTTTCATTGAGTGACTTTTCGCTTCTATTTCTGCTTTTTTATGGAGACTGAGGCTGATTTCCCCTTCACATTTGTGCAAACGCTTTTGTCGTGGTGTCATTATAAACCAAACTAACTGTGCGCCCCCTGCAGGTCATCGACATCTCCATGATCCTCGCAGAAGCCATCCGCCGCACTCACAACGGAGAGTCTGTGTCGTATCTGTTCAGTCACGTCCCCTTGTAACGAACGAGTGGAGCATAAACCAAATGAAGAAGCCCTCACCCTGCACCGTCTGCAAACACGACTAACGATAGAAGTGTATCTGTTACTAACCGTACCTCATCCCCTTTAGACATTTATGTGTGTTCAGGGCACCAAAGCTATTGTTACTGAATATTTATTAATACAGAGATTTTTATGTAAGTGGTTTATTGCTGTGATCTCAATTTTGAGCAACATTTCAGAAAGGAAATGTGATCTGACGTGGCCGTGGTCAGGGGAGGCTCGGAGAGGCTGTTACACGCCGTCACGTTTGTCCTCTGGCTTGAGAAAGTTTAATTATGAATGTGAATGTTTTATTAAATAGTTTACAGTGCCACAGAAGCTCCGCTGAGTGCCTCATTTGTCTGGAACCGGGAGTTTTCCGGTGACAGACAAAATTATGTAGAAGTAGTAAAGTCCTGAAGGTTTCATCCCCGATTTATGGTGCGCGCACCAGGAGTGGTATTTTACGGCTATTTTTTAGTGGAAGATCGATAGTCGGGAGGGTCTGTAGTGCGTAGGGTCGGTCTGTAGTGCAACAGGGTCGAAAGGTAGTGCGCAGACGTCTGTAGTGCGTCAGGGTCAGTCTGTAGAGGCGCAGGGTCGGGTCTGTAGTGCGCAGGGTCGGGTCTGTGTGCGCAGGGTCTTGAGAAAGTTTAATTAGAATCGGGTCTGTAGTAAATAGTTTATCGGGTCTGTAGTGCGTAGGATCGGGTCTGTAGTGCGCAGGGTCGGGTCTGTAGTGCGCAGGGTCGGGTCTGTATTATGTAGAAGTAGTAAAGGGTCGGGTCTGTGAGTGCGCAGCGCAGGGTCGGGTCTGTAGTGCGCAGGGTCGGGTCTGTAGTGCGCAGGGTCGGGTCTAGAGTGCGTAGGGTCGGGTCTAGAGTGCGTAGGGGTCGGGTCTGTAGTGCGCAGGGTCGGGTCTAGAGTGCGTAGGGTCGGGTCTGTAGTGCGTAGGGTCGGGTCTGTAGTGCGTAGGGGTCGGGTCTGTAGTGCGCAGGGTCGGGTCTGTAGTGCGCAGGGTCGGGTCTGTAGTGCGCAGGGTCGGGTCTGTAGTGCGCAGGGTCGGGTCTAGAGTGCGTAGGGTCGGGTCTAGAGTGCGTAGGGTCGGGTCTAGAGTGCGTAGGGTCGGGTCTGTAGTGCGCGTAGGTCGGGTCTATGCGGTAGGATCGGGTCTGTAGTGCGTAGGATCGGGTCTGTAGTGCGCAGGGTCGGGTCGGTCTGTAGTGCGCAGGGTCGGATCTGTAGTGCGCAGGGTCGGTCTGTAGTGCGCAGGGTCGGTCTGTAGTGCGCAGGGTCGGTCTCTAGAGTGCGGGGTCGGGTCGTAGTGCGCAGGGTCGGGTCTGTAGTGCGTAGGTCAGGTCTGCGGTAGGATCGGGTCTGTAGTGCGTAGGATCGGTCTGTAGTGCGCAGGGTCGGTCTGTAGTGCGCAGGGTCGGTCTGTAGTGCGCAGGGTCGGTCTGTAGTGCGCAGGGTCGGTCTGTGTAGTGCGCAGGGTCGGGTCTGTAGTGCGTAGGGTCGGGTCTGTAGTGCGCAGGGTCGGGTCTGTAGTGCGCAGGGTCAGGTCTATGCGGTAGGATCAGGTCTGTAGTGCGTAGGGTCGGTCTGTAGTGCATAGGGTCGGTCGGTCTGTAGTGCGTAGGGTCGGTCTGTAGTGCGCAGGGTCGGGTCTGCAGTGCGCAGGGCCGGGTCTGCAGTGCGCAGGGTCGGGTCTAGAGTGCGGTAGGGCGGGTCTGTAGTGCGCAGGGTCGGGTCTGTAGTGCGCAGGGTCGGTCTGTAGTGCGTAGGGTCGGTCCGTAGTGCGTAGGGTCGGGTCTAGAGTGCGGTAGGGTCTCTGCAGGCTGGAGCTTCCTCTCAAACTTGTGACTTTTGTTTCTTTCTGTTTTGTTTTCCTGTGAGCTTGGATAAAGAAACTAATTTTGTGTGCATTTTATTTTTTCAGACTTTTGTGTTTGTTCGTTCCATAAATAGAACATTTATCTAAAACTCTGTTCATAAATAAATCCAATATCCAGACACTGTTCTATGTGGTTTTGTCTGCTGTCAGCTTTTTTGTTCAGATTCTCTCGCCCGTGAACAGTCTGTTTAGTAAAGATGTTTTACTACTGCAACATGTGAATTTATTTTTAGGATATTTCACATCAAAGTTCAACGTTATAAACTAGAAAACCTCCCTCTGCCTTTTGTGGTTTGACTTCACCACAGTCTGAAAAAAAACCCAAAACTGTGTCAGAACCTGATGACTTTCCTCGAGTTGATTAACAGCTTTTTTTTTTTTCTTTTTAAAATTCAAATATAAAATAGTATTAACAATGAACACTGCAAGAGGCTTAAGCTTTGACGTTCACAGAATTAAGTGTTAAACAAATAGAGAGAAATAAATACAATATTACATTTTATATTTCACATTCTGTGCTTGGAGCTTTTGTTTTTTGGGTTTGTGCAATAATTTAAATAATTTGTACAAGAGTTGATTGACATCTTTTTTTTTTTTTAAATACTTTTTACTTTTAAATTTTCAAATATACAGTGGTATAAACAATAACACTGCAAGAGGATTGAGCTTTTCCATCCACGTTCACAGGGCATTATGTAAAAAATTAAAACAATAAAATAAATAATAATAATAAAGAATTTGCATAAGAGTATAAACTGAGTTGATTGACAGTATTTCTTTCTTTTTTTTTTTTTATTTTTTTTTAAAACTTTTTTAAAATTTCAAATATGCAGTGGTATAAAAAAAAAAAAACAAAAAAAAAAAACAAAAAACAGCAAGAGTCTTAAGCATTTCCAATAATATTATGTGCAATAATATTGAACAAATGCAGAAAAATAAATATAATATCACATTTTACACTTTTTATATTTCACATTCTGTGCATGGAGCTTTTGTTTTCCAGCTTGTACAGTAAATGAAAGTATTTGTTCAAGAGGATAAGGAGGATGAGTTGATTGACAGGTGCAGCAGCTTCTCCCTGTACTCGTGACGTCATCAGCACTGACCAATCACCGTCCTGAGGGGGCGGGGCTTAGAGGCGCCGCAGATGAGGCGCTCTGGTGCACTCTGTCTCTGCCTCTTTATTACATTGTAGAAAACGAAATTACTACAGTCACTTTGGTCAGAAAGAGTAAGAACAAACGCGAAATGTGCAGCTGCTTTTGTCGCATTTAGACCTGGACACGAGCAAAGCAACGAGCCAGAAAATATTCAAGACTGATGCTCCTGGATGCGACTGTGGGACTGAATTGCAAATAGACCAAATGTAAGTGACAATCTGACATATTTCCTGTAGTGTGAACCTGTGCATGTGTTTATCATGATTAACTCTGGGCTTAAGAGAAGCACAATCTTCATCTAAACTCATCATTATTTCTCATTTATTTTCATGTCTTAAGATGTCAGGATCTCAGGGTCATAAACAAGATGCAGAGGCCCCCAGGGACCCAATGGTGCGTTTGCAGAGCTACCTGCACGGAGGCACTTCCAGCTTACTGTCTACGCTCATCGTGTTCCCCGTGTTCCCCGTGTACAAGACCGTGTTCCGTCAGCAGATCCACAACACCCCGGTGCATCAGGCAGTGAGACAGCTGTACAAAGAGGGAGTTCTGAAGCTGTACCGGGGCGTGGCTCCTCCATTAGTGATGCGGACGCTTAGTGGGACTCTCCTCTTCGGTCTTCACGATACGCTTCTTCACAGTCTCTCCCAGACCCCCGTCATCACACACGTCCCGGCCTCGGCTCTGCCTGCGCTCGCCGGGTTTGGGGCTGGTGTGGTTGAAGCTCTGGTTTTCACTCCCTTTGAGCGTGTCCAGAATGTCTTACAGAACAGTCAGAATGATTCTCGTTTGCCCACCAGGAAGAGCGTCCTCGTCAGGCTGAGAGCAGAGCGGCTAGGGACAGGGTTCTACAGAGGCTTTCTGCCCATCACTGCTCGGAACGCCCTGGGCAGCGCTCTCTACTTCGGCCTAAAAGGTCCGATGTGTGCAGCTGTGGCCGAAGGAGGGTTGTCTCCTCTGGCAGCGTCTTTTGTCTCTGGGTGTGTAACCTCCATGGCCGTGAGTCTGGCCGTGTACCCGCTGTTTGTGCTGGTGGCCAACATGCAGGCGCAGGTGGGCGGGGACCTCAGGGGGGTGCGGGGATGCTGGACAGAGCTGATGGAGTCCAGGAAGTGGAGCGTTGCTTTGCTGTACAGAGGCGGGACGCTGGTGGTTCTGAGGTCCTGCATCACATGGGGACTCATGACTGCGCTGTACGACAGACAAGCGAGACGCTCGAGCTGAGGACAGACAAGCGAGACGCTCGTGACGACAGACCGAGAGAGAGACGCTCGAGCTGAGACAGACCGGAGAGACGCTCGAGCTGAGGACAGACAGGGGAGACGCTCGAGCTGAGGACAGACGACCGGAGAGACGCTCGAGCTGAGGACAGACAGAGAGACGCTCGAGCTGAGGACAGACAGGAGAGACGCTCGAGCTGAGGACAGACCGGAGAGACGCTCGAGCTGAGGACAGACAGGGGAGACGCTCGAGCTGAGGACAGACCAGAGAGACGCTCGAGCTGAGGACAGACAGGACAGACGCTCGAGCTGAGGACAGACCGGAGAGACGCTCGAGCTGAGGACAGACAGGGGAGACGCTCGAGCTGAGGACAGACAAGAGAGACGCTCGAGCTGAGGACAGACAGGGGAGACGCTCGAGCTGAGGACAGACCGGAGGGACGCTCGAGCTGAGGACAGACAGGAGAGACGCTCGAGCTGAGGACAGACAGGGGAGACGCTCGAGCTGAGGACAGACAGGAGAGACGCTCGAGCTGAGGACAGACAGGAGAGACGCTCGAGCTGAGGACAGACAAGAGAGACGCTCGAGCTGAGGACAGACAGGGGAGACGTTCGAGCTGAGGACAGACAGGAGAGACGCTCGAGCTGAGGACAGACAAGAGAGACGCTCGAGCTGAGGACAGACAAGAGAGACGCTCGAGCTGAGGACAGACAAGAGAGACGCTCGAGCCGAGGACAGACAAGAGAGACGCTCGAGCTGAGGACAGACAGGACAGACGCTCGAGCTGAGGACAGACCAGAGAGACGCTCGAGCCGAGGACAGACAGACAGACGCTCGAGCTGAGGACAGACAGGACAGACAGAGCTGAGGACAGACCGGAGAGACGCTCGAGCTGAGGACAGGACAGAGAGACGCTCGAGCTGAGGACAGACGAGACGCTCGAGCTGAGGACAGACAGTAGAGACGCTCGAGCTCGACAGCTGAGAGACGCTCGAGCTGAGGACAGACAAGAGAGACGCTCGAGCTGAGGACAGACCAGAGAGACGCTCGAGCCGAGGACAGACAGAGAGACGCTCGAGCCGAGGACAGACAAGAGAGACGCTCGAGCTGAGGACAGACAGGACAGACGCTCGAGCTGAGGACAGACCGAGAGACGCTCGAGCTGAGGACAGACCGGAGAGACGCTCGAGCTGAGGACAGACAGGACAGACGCTCGAGCTGAGGACAGACAGGACAGACACTCAAGCTGAGGACAGACCGGAGAGACGCTCGAGCTGAGGACAGACAAGAGAGACGCTCGAGCTGAGAACAGACAGGAGAGACGCTCGAGCCGAGGACAGACAGGACAGACGAGCTGAGGACAGAGGACGACACTCAAGCTGAGGACAGACCGGAGAGACGCTCGAGCTGAGGACAGACAAGAGAGACGCTCGAGCTGAGGACAGACAAGAGAGACGCTCGAGCTGAGGACAGACAGTAGAGACGCTCGAGCTGAGGACAGACCAGAGAGACGCTCGAGCTGAGGACAGACAAGAGAGACACTCGAGCTGAGGACAGACCAGAGAGACGCTCGAGCCGAGGACAGACAAGAGAGACGCTCGAGCCGAGGACAGACAAGAGAGACGCTCGAGCTGAGGACAGACAGGACAGACGCTCGAGCTGAGGACAGACCGGAGAGACGCTCGAGCTGAGGACAGACCGGAGAGAGACGCTCGAGCTGAGGACAGACAGGACAGACGCTCGAGCTGAGGACAGACAGGACAGCTCGAGCTGAGGACAGACCGGAGAGACGCTCGAGCTGAGGACAGACAAGAGAGACGCTCGAGCTGAGGACAGACAGGAGAGACGCTCGAGCTGAGGACAGACAGGAGAGACGCTCGAGCTGAGGACAGACCGGAGAGACGCTCGAGCTGAGGACAGACAGGACAGACGCTCGAGCTGAGGACAGACCGGAGAGACCCTCGGGATGAGGACAGTTGGGGTTAGTGGTTGTAAAAGTAAAATCCATGTGTAAACTATAGTTGTGGTCGTTCCAGTGTCGTTAGCGCCTCCTTCAGGCAGATATGAGGCAGTGTCCAGCACAGATTTGACCAGACGCAGTAAAATGTTTTCACTTCTACATCTTTTTGTCCATTTGACAGATGGATTTCTTTTCCTTCGGTCTCTACCTCAGAACAAACTCAGATCTAGCTTCATATTCAGTGTTTTTTTGAGTATGTTCAGCACACGGGGGAAATACAGTGACATTTTATTCATTTTAAATAATGTTCTCAGGGGCGACTCGTGCAGAGACTCATATTATGTTTGACAGGATGTTTGTGAATGGTCCTGTCAAAAGAATCATTTCCTGTATCAACCACTAAGAGGCTCCTCGATTCAATGATTAGCTCAGACGCTTCTGTAAATCGAAGTGAAACGTGTATCCAGACCAAAGTTTGTCAAATGTGCCTTGAAATATTATATGTATGTTTTTAAAAGTCCTGTTTTATTTTACTGAACAGCCAAATGCACATGTTTTGTGTGTGTGTAATGCTGTTTTTTGGCCAAATGATTAGATTCCATAGACTTATCTTAAATAATCCGTTTTCTTTTGTGACTTTATCAAACCTACAACAGTTATTTAATCAAATGTGATGTAATGTATGTGTCTGAATCCCAATAAAAATGCTGTAATGTGTCACGTCCACTGGAGGGCAGCACCTGCTTACACCCTGCTCCTCTCACACTGCACCAGTCCATATGATGAAAACTGGAATATCCTGACGATATGATAATAGCGGTAATGACAGTAATAACGGTGGTGGTGGTGGAGTAACTATCGGCTCTGTGCCCAAACACATTTCTCTATAATTAATAAAAAATGTGACAGTAAATATATCCACTGTCACAGCCAATAGGAGCCCGTTCCTCAAACCTGGCGCAGGTTTAGGGCGTGTTTCTGTATTTAAACTCAGAGCCAGTTACGCACGGCACAGACGCTCTCCTCTCACCTGCACAGGACAGTTCATCTGCACAGCGCCGAGCTCCAGGTAAAAAAAACTCTACTTCATTTGCATATCTCTGTCTGACTGTTTGTAAGTTGTAAAAGTGTAAAAGACGTAAGAGCGTGTTAGTATGAGGCTGTTTTAGGGCTGTGAGTGAATGTCCTGCTGTGTTAAAGTTTGTAAAGATCATGCAAAAGCTTCTAAACGCACTTGTGAAGGTATGTTCCTGCTCCTGCTGCGCCTCCTGCTCCTGCTGCGCCTCCTGCTCCTGCTCCTGCTGTAATTGTTGTTGTTGCTATTGTACTAATCTAACCAGTTGTTCCACTTTGTTCAGTTATTTTCTGAGTCTAATTCACGCAGCCTATTTCATAACTTGTTCCAATCTCACGTTTCTCTTTGTGCAGCTCACACTGGACACTTCAGACTTTAGATTTTTTATGTAATTCTAGCCCAGAAGCATCTCGCAAAGCAGGTTATGAAACAGTTCCCTGGGATGTCCTGTATCTTGATCGAGTGTGTTACTGTTTTTCCAGGTGTGGCCAGGTCTGTGTGAACATGTGTGAACACGCACTGCACATGTCCCCACTTCTCCTCACACACAAACCACATGTCTCCTTCAAAAATCCCCAAAAATCACAGCTTTTTTCAGCTTTTTTCTGCTGTTTTGTTCCCTACAGAAAACTTCAGCCATGGGTGACAAAATCCCAGTGAACGACGTGGAAAACTTTGACAAGAAAAAACTAAAAAAGACAAACACAGAGGAGAAAAACGTTCTTCCGACTAAAGAAGGTAAGAGCTCGAGAACAGAAGAACAGAAGCAGCCTCACATTCGCCAGCAAACAGAACATTACTGATTAACTGCAGGTACACACCCAAACATGTCCTCGCTTTTGATTATATCATTGTTAAAACGCAGCCCTATCACTCCACTCCCACAAAACACAACACACAGCATCAGTACAGCCACAACACGCCTGAAACATGTGAGGTCCGGGCGCGGCCAGCAGCCAAAAACACTCTCAAACTGGATAATTATGTCCTGAAAGTACAAAAAGATCATGTCCCTTTGTGCAGCGCTGCAGAGTGAAGCAGCAGTGGCTCTGGGTGTGGGGTTCATGACTCATTTACACAAGTCCGACTGTAGTTCTCCACAAAAACATCACATTCATGCATTTAAACATTTGCACTGATTTGCTTTATCCTCCTGATCACGCTGAGCATCTTTCTCGTTGCCAGATATCGAACAGGAAAAGAAAATGTGTGACAAGGGGAATTAACAGTAGTGTCTGTCGATGGCGCCGCCTCTCCATGGACCTGATGTTACAGCCCCGCCCACCTCCAGCTTTATGTTTTATAGCATCAAACCATTGTTCAAAAAAGGAAGCGAGACGATGAAAGAGCTGTCTGTGTAACGTGCATGTGTCATTATGTTTTTGTAATTATTCGAAAAATGAAGCAGTTTTATTTGGCCTTTATCCACAGAGACAAAAATAATGAATAGTGCCATTTACAAAGTCGTATTTTTGTTCTAATAAAATGTTTAAATAAAGCTGATGTCTGTTTTGTTTTGTATAAAGTTTTCTCTGAGGCTGGTGTGACATTTGTGCAACATTAAAGTCGTCGTCATTAAACTCTCTATAAAGTGAAAGTCCAGAGTCCAGAGATTAAAAAGACGTCAGGTCAGTGTGTAACTTTTAATCTAAGATAAAAAAAAAAAAAAAAAAAAGAAAAGAAATAAAACAATGAAAATAAAAAAATATAATAAAAAAAATATATAATAAAAAATAGATAATAATAATAATAAATAATAATAATAATAATAATAATAATAATAATAATAATAATAATAATAATAATAATAATAATAATAATAATAATAATAATAATAATAATAATAATAATAATAATGCATATGTATGGTTTGTTTCTCCACAAACCTGACTCGTACACGTTCCCTCTTGCTCTTGCTGTTTCGTTGGAAATTCTGTTCTTTTAGCTGTAATTGACATGAAATATCACATATCTGTGTCTTATTTTCTTATTTTATTTTTCTTATTTCATTTATTTGTAAAGTGACAGCACATTTTCATTAATTAAAAAATGTGAATATGTGAAGATTTTAGTCAAAATGAAGCGTTTCCATCTTGAAATCTCCCTCGACAGGGTCAGGCTGAAGTTTAAAGGACAGAGAACGAGAAGATACAAACTTAAATGTAACACACCGGCTCACTATACACACACACACACATACACACACTATACACACACACACTATATACACACACACACACACACACACACACACACACACACACACACACTATACACTCACTGTACAAACAAACACTATACACACACACACACACACACACACACACACACACACACACACACACACACACACACACACACACACACACACACACACACACACACACACACACACACACACACTCTGTTGACACATTTGTTAAACCAACAGCCTCAGTGTAAAAATATCATTATTTAAACCTGGAAACATGTTTCATATTTATATTTGAGACAAGTTTGTTTTAAAATTTTAGAGCTGCTACTGAGAGAGAGCGAGTGTGTGTCTGTGTGTGTGTGTGTGTGTGTGTGTCTGTGTGTGTGTGTGTGAACTGCAGTGTTGTCATGTCCAGGGTCGATGTTCCTCACTGTGGCTTTAACCTTCTCCTTCAGTGGCCTCATGTGGCCCCTGCAGAAAGTTCCACACTGCACCTTTACATTTCATTGGTGGTTTGTTCTGAGCAGTTTGTATTTGATGGAAAATTACCGTGAGCAGCGTTCACAGAGCATCAGTGAAGTGGAGCTGATGTCTGCAGCTCACACTTTTATTCAGACGTGTTTAAACCTGCAGAAAACTGCAAGAAACAACAGGAACATCAGCCTCTGTCGATGCCGGTGACATGATGATGCACATGTTTTTGTACAAATGCAGAGAGATTTATTTTGAAATATGTGGGTGGTGTGTGTGTGTGTGTGTGTGTGTGTGTGTGTGTGTGTGTGTGTGTGTGTGTGTGTGTGTGTGTGTGTGTGTGTGTGTATGTGTATACTGTGTGTGTGCTATGTATGTGCTGTGTGTATGTGTGTATTCTGTGTGTGTATGTGCTGTGTGTGTACTGTGTGTATCCTGTGTGTGTATGCTGTGTATACTGTGTAAGTGCTGTGTGTGTACTGTGTGTATCTGTGCATGTGTTTATATGTGTGTGTGTGTGTGAATGTGTATGGAGTGTGTGTACTGTGTGAATGTTGTGTATATTCTGCAGGTACACTATTGTAAATTCAAATTAACCTGCATCTTTCTAAACTAAACCATCAACTTTGTCCAAACAAAGTCAAAAACGTGTGAAACAAGGTGATTTAAGTCCAAAACCTGCGAGAGTAAAACATGTTCAACTATTTGTCTTGACACTTGTGATTTCACGTGAGCAACAGTGACATCTAGTGGCCAGTGTGCGCTACAACCGCGTCCATGTGCAGTACCACGTGTCTCCAGACGGGGGAGCAACGCAACAGGAAACGCTGGTGGAGGAGGAGCCAGAGCCGCTGCAGGTTTTCTGTGTTTACTGGGCTAACTAAAGTCCATTTACGAGCTAGTTAGCGGCGAGCTGCAGAGAGGACGATGCCAGGAGCTCATCAGAGGGACAAAAACATGCACTAACCAAACGCGGAGGGATAAAACAGTGAGGACAATCACCAGAGCGCGCGGGACACATCCAGGTACGAGCTGTTTACTGGTTCATTCATGCATTCTGCAGCGGGGCTGGAGCTTCAGAGGCGGGCTGGGAGCATCTGCTACTGGCACAACACGATCTAAACTGATACAGGGTTTTTAAAGGTGAAATGCATCTGCTCCTGTCCTTTTGCACTGACTAAATGCAGTTTAAATGATGAAAAATGGTTGAAACAAGCATCAAAATCCACGATAAGTCCACTACTTTATTCTGTTACTGTGTTTACAGGCTCAAAACAGTTCTATATTTGACTGAAATGGGTTTATCCTGCACTTTTCTCCTTTAATGTGATGGTTATTTATGTTTTAGTTGGTTATTTTGTGGTTTTAATGTCATATTCTGCAAAGCTGTTTGAATTACTTTGTGTACAAACTGTGCTAAACCAGTAAACTTGCCCTGCTTTGCCTTGCCTTAGGAGTGAAGAAGCATGGTGGTTCCAGACAGTACCAACATTGTCCCCCAGCCCCACAATGGAAGTGCGTCTTGTCTCCTGGAGCCCCCCGAGTCCAGCTGCAAAGAGGCCGACGTGGAGGGTCAGGACCTGGCAGGGGTGGAGCTGGAGGAGGTCCGAAAGCTGCAGGAACTTGTCCGCAGGCTGGAGGTCCAGAACGAGACCCTACGCAACCGGGGAACGAAGCTGATCAGAGGCGCCAGCGATCACACTACGAGTTTACACGAGCGGCTGGACAGAGACGCAGTCCAGAACTCGGAGGAAGAAGACTTTGCTCCTTCTCTTCGTCGGGGCATCAGCGGAGAGGAGATGTCGCCTTTACCCGTGGTCAGCCGGATTGATGAGGAGGATGACGACGACGAGGAGGAGGACAGGGGACCGTGCACTGGGTTTCTGACACTAAGCTGCAGCGGGGTCGGACTGGGGCAAAGACTCCGGACAGCCCGTCTCAGGACAGCTACGAGTCGGAGACGTTGGCCGAGAGCGACTCAGGAGTGGACCAAACTGCGCTGGACGAGGTGGACGTGCTGGATTTGGAAGAGGAGTCTGCAGATGTGGAAGAGGAGGACAGTTGGTAGGTTTATTTTTCAGACTGGTTTATGATCTGTGCACTGGCCTAAAAAAACTGCACCATGTTTTTCTTTTGAATTAGCCAAGCCTCAGAAAACACATTAACATTTGCTCATCGTCGTGTTTATGCGGCGATAACCCGGCGGTCTTATGAGTAACCTTTTCAGGAAATGAACATTGGATCTTAATGTGTTATGTTCCCCCTGCAGGGCAATGACGCTATGACACCGTGATACTATTGTGAGGGTTTATTTCTGACTAAATTAACCTCTAGCTCTTGCAGTAGTCGCCCATTTAGCTTTCAAACACGTGGAAGTAAAGTGAAGGGGAGTAAAGAGGATACTGACTCGACAAGTGCTGTAATTTTAATTTTTTTTACCCGCTAAGTCAGTTGAGAACATCTTCCCATTTGCAATAAAACGGCAGCAGCAGAATGCACACACAAACACAAACACAAACACTCATCAACTATAACGTGAAACAGTGACATGAAACAATGAAACTTTCGCACATTAAAGTGTTGAAACCGTGTGAACTGATCCTGTAAATAGACAGACCATGTGATGCGCTTGATTTACAGCATGAAAGATCACGTTTGTTGTATTTGACTTTCGGCTCTGGCTCAAAGAAAACCTGATCTGTCCTTTACCGGTTTGGCAGGTTTAACTCACAAGGTGTTTTTAATAATTCAAAGGTGCTGAGATGTGCCTATGCATTTATTATGACATTAGCGCGTTATTGCAGGCTAATTACTGCTGATTCTCCATTTTGAACCCCACATATTTCTTTTAACACTGCCCTTAAACCAGCCATACTGTGCCTCTTTAGCTGCTTAAGTGCACCACGTCTTATTTTCAGTCTTACCATATGTAGTGTGCGTGGTTATCATTGACAAAACATGCAGTAATCCGCACTGGACCATAATCTGATCTGCTCGGGACCGGTTCCACTGCACACACACTCCACATGGATCAGCTGCAGTTCTTGGGGATTGCGCAGCATGTGATCTCAGGCCCCCTCTGTGCCCACAACACAAATCCTTAAGCTAACGGCAGCGACGTAATCTACCACTCGAGTCTTTCAAATTCAACCCAGCAGAGTCCGAACTTCAGCCGAACTCACATCATTTCTTATTAGTTCTTAGATCTTTGGAAGACAGCGGAGAATAACTGTAAATCGTCTTAGATATTGCATTTTTGAACCATTTTATGATGAAAGAGGACAAACAAAACTGGAGCAAAACTTTAGTGCCACAATTTCAATTTCACAATCTGGACTTTTATACTCACACCTGCTCCTGTTTTAATGTTTTATATGGATAGTAAAAGGAAGTTTCAAATCTTTAACTGGATAAAAAGTTGTTTTGCGGCTCATCCAAACCTGGGCACCGCGTTATATGTGTCTGGAGGGAGGAGCTAACCACACTGAAACTAACACACCTGTTTTATAAGGGCTTATATACGTGTTTGTTTTGTTTGTATTGTATTTTGAACAGGACGCACATGAAAAGAAGAATCTAAGTGCTCTCTTTAGGTTCCCCTGTATAATTAAAGCTACAGAACTTGTAAAAGACAGTCCCCAGTCCCCTTCAGTGGGGCTCTGGCTGCACGTCTGACCTGAATCTCGCTGTGTGCATTGTTGTTCTGATGGGAAACGGCCCCTTTTGTGTATGCCCAATGGAGAAGATGATTTCTAGCTGGTTTTATCTGCATCTTTTGAGCATTTTCCTCACGTAATATAAGTTTCTCTTTGAATCTTGAACTCACAAACCTCTAACCCTTGTGCTGCATCTTTCTTTCAGGTTGTATGTGTCGCCTAAAAAGCAGGTGGCAGACGCAGGCCCAGAGTCTCCGTTGAAATGGTGTCGGCAAGTCCTCGACCACCGCAGCCCAGACACTGAAGTGGCCTGTCGGACCCTCATCAACCGTTTGGACCAAAGTAAGATGCAAAAAAATAAAGAAATGAAACAGCGCTGGGGGAAGACTTTGTGCAGAAATGTTCCACTGATCTGCCCAGTTTGGATCAGTGCAACATAAATGTATTTTTTCAAAGTTTATGATTAAAATGTGCACTTCAGACACAATACTAGTTATGAGAACCTACCAAGACAGACTAAATGCTGCCTGGAAGACAGAACATGGAGTAAAAATAAGGAGAAAAAATACTACAGAGCTGAAAAACTCCACAGACAACTGTCGTTTTAACAGTTCAGCTCAATTTGATGTATATAGCACATTTAAAATACAACTTAAGATGCCCAAAGTTTCACATAAACAACAACAAACTGATATACATAAAAAAAGGGCAAAGTGTGAGAGGTAAAAGAAGCTCTGCACTGTTCTGAGCATCTTTGATCACGTGTATGTTCGTTTCATGTTGGTCAATCAGCCGTGTGCTCGTGCTGCTCTTTTTACAGCTCGGCCCTATTCAAATGAGGAAATGCAAATTGACACATTTCCTCTGTAAACAGAACTCAAATCTTAAGGTGCCATATTCCATTATTTACTTTTCTGCCATGACTTCAGACACGACAGAGCTGTTCACACTCGGGTTCAGTGACGATGAAGTCATGAACTGGGTTGGATTACCGTCCCCCAGCTCGGCTCTTTTGTTCAAAATAACAGGCCTGGAAACAGTTTAGTAATGCAGGTCATCTTTATGTCAATGTATTTTAAAACTGAAATACACTTGATCAAACATTGAGTGTTTTTGCTTCATATTAAAAGCTCTTTCTATCACTTCCTGCTTGTTCTGCAGCCACTCGGTGGAGAAGCATGTACAGCAGCCCTTCAGCAGAGACAGGCTCTGCTGGCTCAGGCCTGATCTCTCCTGGGTACCACAAATCAACTAACAAACCTCTACTAACCAGTGGCACTTCAGGTAGGGCATGACATTAACACAGTTTTTGCCTTTACATGTGTGGGACCAGCAGCCTCTGTATGAATGTGGGTCACGTGTGTGTGCTGCTTTTGGCCGACCCTGGGGAGCACTCGTGGTTTTGCTTTGGTTTTGCTCAATGGGAGATAATGAGGGATTTAAGTTGTTTTTTTCAGATTATTGTCACAGTTGTAATATATACACTTAATATTCTGGTTATTATTATTATTATTATTTGCAGCTAAGAGTAAATGTGTTGACAGGCACAAGTATCCACTCTGCTCTGAGCTCTCAGTCGTCTATCGACAGTGAGCTGAGCACATCAGACGACTCCATCTCGATGGGCTACAAGCTCCAGGATCTGACCGATGTTCAGATCATGGCTCGGCTTCAAGAAGAGAGTGAGTGTCTTTTACGTGGCACTAACCCGGTCAAACAATGTTATCATGGTCCATTTTATTGTAAAAAATATATTTTTTATTAGGTTTAAGGCAAGACTATGCATCAAGCTCCGCCTCTGCGTCGCGCCGCAGCTCCACGGCGTCTTTACAGTCACTGCGCAGATGTGGCAACTACAGTGACCAGGAGTTTGACAGTTACAGTCTTGAAGATGAAGATGATTTCTGCTCTTTACCTCCACGGCAACATCAGTTTAGCCCTTCACCACTCGGTTCCCCTCGGTGCCAGTCACCCTCAACCTCCAACCACGGCCAAGAATACAGTGTTCGTCTGGGGGCCCCACGCACACGGGCTCCCAGACGATCTCTTCAGGGCCCAAGTGCTGAACTCCTCAAATTTGCCAAAAGCGAGGGTACGTTTTAAGATTTAGAAAACAGTCTCTGTCAGACCAAAGCCAAGAGCGGTGACTGTTCTCCTGAAAACACTGATGTTTTGTGTTGTGTGATGTGGTTCCAGAAGAGTTGAGGCACAGCATGCCAAACCTGGCTCCCCGCACTAGCCTCCGTTCATTGGAGGCAGTGAGAAACAGCCGCAGCATGGAGGCTAACCTCCAAAGCTCTGGCAACCGCATGTCCCACCTTTCCAACCCCCCCTCCACAGGTAACCCTCTGTCACTCCCTCTGTGATCAAAGAGTCCATCATCCTCCTGACCTCAACTTTACCTCTGCATGATTCAAGTGTCTACTTCAGTGGGCATGATTATTCCACATGATCAAAGAAAAAACTAAACAAATGTGAATGTCAGCTGCAGAGGTTTATTCTAGAAAGTTCTCTGTTCAAATTGTGCCTTTTTATTTATTTATAACTGTAAAAAATGCGGATTTGTTGTTGATGAATCCACCATTATTCTAAGTTCTTTCCTTTTCCATAGGTATGACAAACGGTCGTATTCGCAGTAATGGCCAGTCTCCTCTCTCCCTGCGGGCCCCGGTTAAAGCTGTAGGTCCCATGTCGGGGACCCACTCTCCCAGAGGTTTACCCGTGATCCAAGGCCCTGCTGCTGGAGGCGGGCGCAGAGTGCAGTCCCCGAGCGCTGGAAATGGTAGCCCCTACATTCCTGGAAGAACCTCCATTGGACCAACCAGAACATGCATAGTTCGAGGCCCAAATGCATCATCAGGACCCACACGGAGCACATTCTCACACACACCCAGAAGGTACGGGCTTCCTGTGGGTCTGTGACTGATATTAATTGGATTTAAAGTGATGTTCTGATTAGTAACTGACTTTTGTTTGTTTTAACAGGTCTATGGGTATTACAAAAATGTCAGATGAAGCCTGGAAAGACGGCTGCTACTGAGATTCTGTGGATGAAGGATATTTATGTCTTAAACGGCCTAATAATCTTATTTGAGCAAAATGTGTCAAAGCACCTCGGTCCCTCATTTCAGATTTACACATTTCCTTTGCATGAATCATTGTGAACCCTCTGATCTCGTGTCGTAGGTGAGGCACATTGTCACAGACCATTTGAAACCTCCCCTAGGACTGACCTTTTTTTAGTATAAAGTCGATGTGCTGGGACTGTAAAGGTTTTTATTATTGTGTGAAGAAGATCGTTTTAAATGAAGTGGATCATTTGTTTTTTTTCTGTGTGACTTCCTACTTGAAGGTGTTGGTTGTTGCATGCTTCAGTTTCATTCTTTTAACTTCATGTGGATGTTTCAGATCTTCATGTTTCTCATTCCTCACTTTGTGTGACTTTAATGAATCAAATGTTTATTGTGAAAGTAATCATAGAATTATATGACTAAACTTACACTGCCCTTGTTTAATCCACGAGCCGAGGGTTTGTGCTGAGAAAATGTTATTTGAGGAAAATCTGTCTGAAAGCTTCATTTCTATTCCAATAGAAAGTTTACTGTAATTCTGAAGTGAAATCAAAGGCTCCATTTTAGGACGTCTGTGCAGAGGAAACTGTGAGGCCCTTTGCCTTATTCACCCAGAGCTGTGCCTCTGGATCAGCTGCTGTGAGGAGGAGAATAAACTTTATCTTAAACCATCTGTGTCAGTGGTTTGTTCACTGTGGAGTTTATCCAGAGCCCTGCACTTCCTCCGGATGAGGCCAGAGACCCGGGCTACACCCCCGGGACAAAATGGCCTCCAGGCCTCAATAACCTGCACCAGAGACACAGAGACACGGGACAAAAGTCACTCCAGAGCGGCACAGCCCGTCTTTGCGCGGTGTCTGCACATAAACACCACAGTAAACCCGCGCGGACAGAGTAAAGCGCTGATAATGTGCGTCTGTTATGCGTGACGCACGCGGCAGGGCATCAGCGCTAAACGAGGCCACGCACGTCCCCCCCGCCCTCCCGCTCCTCAGGACGCGCGCTGATTGGCCGAGGCCTAGCAAAGAGCGCCCGGGGATCCAAACCTGCAGGCCGCACTTAGCTTACCGTGAAAATATCACCAAAACAATAACAGACTCAAGCCAGAGGAAACAATAACACCGCTACAGACAGAAGACGACACGGTCAGGTAAAAGATTTCACATCTATCAGAAAACGCGTGTAGATAGCGCGCGCAGGGCCCAGTGGGCTGTAGCGGGCCTCTTTGAGCCTCATGGAAAAACATCATGGACAGAATGGAGCGGCTAGCTTAGCACGCTAGCTAGCACCGCGGGTTTAGTCTGAACAGCGTCACCTCGCGTCTGAATCACACTTTGTGATGTAAAATCACACTGTGCGTGTTTTATCTGCGGTGCAGAGGTTTTAACGTGGCTCTTTAAAGCAGATAAATGTCACATTTTGTGTCTTGTGTTTTAGCGGTTTGGCTAAAACAAAATGGCGCCGGGGACGGTGTTAGCATGATGCTAGTTAGCTTTTGTGGGTGGAGGGCGTTAGCCGCCTTATGCGTTGCATAATGTCTGCGGTACTTTTCATTAGCGACAAAAACAGTCTGATTTTTGTCACATGCAAATGTAAAAGAATAAATAAACATGTGAAGTGTCAGACTCTCGTGGAGATTTACAGCCCAGTGCGACCACTGCAGATGTGAAGATGTGAACTGCATATTTACCAGTCATTTGTAGACTGAGATAAAACACTCAATTTCAGTGGCTTGTCAGAACCAAAAGCTCCCAGCTGCCTGTGTGAAGAGACTACACAGCAGTGTCCTGTGTGTGGCTCTGCCATCAACCATCAGCACCAACCACCTCCAGGTGCAGCTCTTTATGAAGCTTTCCCTGTAGTACTCCCATAATGCAATGGATGGAGCCAACTGTCAACAACTCCAAGGGCTCCTTCTGAGGAGACTGTCCTAAGCACATCACTATAATCATTAAGATGATCAAGTGTTAATTTGATTAATTCAAATGGAATTTTTCAGTGTGTGATGAATTAGTGACTGTCATCTGTTTTCTTTCACAGAACTAAGCATTTGGTCACTGGATGGGGGAAAAGTGAATAAAACCCAGCTGCTGCCTCTGAGGAACAGGTCAAATGTGAAGGTTTGTTTAAGTTAATACTTTGTTGTTGTTTTTTGCATTTGTGCAAAATGATAACATTAGTATTTGTTTTAGTCTTTTTTGTATTAAACATGGACCAAGGAGGAGGAGTGTTGGAGCTACACACACAAGAGTTGAAGATGCCCCATACTATGATCATGCAAGACTTCGGTTAGTTATACAAATTAGTGTCTTAACTTTGCAGCATTGCCTGTACTGTTCATTATGCATTTTTATGACAATGAGATCCACACACTTCCCTGGAATTATGTTTTATTTATGATTTTTGTATCAGATGTCGTCAAACTTTTTTTTTAATTTTTTATTTTTTTGCTTAGGATGCCACTTTGAACAACATTGAATTTAAACCTGTTTGCTTTAGTGTCATACTCTTAAAATTTTCACTTATTGCTGGATTATTTGATAAGATTTAAGCTGTAAAAGGTTGAATTAATAACATGTCTGACTCATCACAGATGCAAAGTTCTGTGTTTCTGCTGCTTTATTTATTTCAGCTCATGATTTTTTTTTTTTTTTTACATTATTGTAGATTGTAAAGTATTTTTTGTGGTTTAAATCTGCTCTAGGGTTTTTGGGTCAGTGACATAGTTTCAGTATTTGTTTATCGTCTGTTTTCTTCAGTGATACATAAAACTTAAAAATATGTGATGGTGACAGGCCTAATCAAAACATAAAAAATCATCATAAAATTAGCATTAAAAGAGAAGAGTGCAGAATAAAACCCTTTAGTAAGTTTAAACCAAGGTAAAAGCCTTGGAGTGGTGGGTGTCAGGAGAGTGAATGTACACGGCATTCAGCTCAGCTCTGAGCTGCAGCAGCTTTTTTTAGTTTTTACCTTTTTGGCTGCGCTCTGTACTTTTACACACTGTGGCTTTTGTGCCATAGTTTGCCGACCTCTGGTTTATACAACACAAATATTTAGCGTGAAGTCAGTTTGGCAATTCTAAAGTAAATATCTGTAATAAGTGACTGCAATTTTATCGTTTTTTTTGTAGTTGCAGGAATGGGGGGTCTGGCCCACATCGACGGCGAGCACATTGTCGTGTCGGTGCCTGAGGGAATGCTTCTCTCTGATGTCATGACTGACGAGGGCATCCTGCTGGAGCATGGTCTGGAGGTGGAGGGTCTGGAGACGCAGGTGGTTGAAGGACTGGAGACCGAAGTGGTGGAGAGCTTACACACAGACGTCGACGGTCTGGAGGCGGGCGTGGTGGAGGGACTGCAGACTCAGGTGGTGGAGCTGGAGGCCCAGGTGGTGGAGGGCCTGGAGGGAGAGGTGGAGGTGGAAGGAATTGAAGCGCACGTCGTTGAAGGTCTGGACGCTGATGTGGACGTGGACGGGCTGGAGGCTCACGTCGTGGAGGGGTTGGAGGCTCACGTCGTGGAGGGGCTGGAGGCTCATGTCGTGGAGGGGCTGGAGGAGGAAGTGGAGGTGGGAGGGCTGGAGGCGGAGGTGGTGGAGAGTCTGGAGGTGGATGTGGAAAGCCTACAGTCACAGGGAGTGGACAGCCATGACGTGAGCAGTGAGGACATGGGGCCGCCGGAGCACAGCGTCATCATGCCCGACAACATCCTCGGGACTGAAGTGGCCATAGAGGAGGCTCTGGACTCACATCACCACCACGTTTTAACTTCAGACCTCATTCAGGATTCAGGTATGCACAGGACGAGGTCCAAAGTTAGTGTCACGATTATAACGGCCAAAGTAATTACAACTATGTCACAGTAGTTATTAAAGTTGCTGAGAGTCGAACATGTCACGGATATAAGTATAATTGTAATATTATGAAAAGGTTTTATATTTAAAGGTCCTATTACACAAAATGGATTCTTGTGAGCTGTATGCAACTTGTAATGCTGTTAACTCCTCAAAAACAAATGTTTGAGAGAAGAACTCAGCTTAAATCTGCAGGATTTGTGTGTTAAACATGTGTGAATGAAAAAAACACAACTTCAGGTCTGTTTGGGATGAAGAAACAACATTAGAACAGATCAGAAAATATAAATGGCTGTTATAGTCCTGAACTCAAAAGTGAAAGTGAAAACAACATTGCTCTAGATGAGATCATCATGTACAAGTAGTTTTTTCTGCGTATGCTGGTGATCTAACGGTCATTATCTTTACATAAAATGTCCCTCAAAATGTCTACCTTTTTTCTCACGATAAACCATGTTCTCGTTTATCGACCCATCCCTAGATTCAGGCCACCCTGATGACATGCCAGACCAGGTGTTTGTGGCGGAGCTGCTGTCGGAGCATCAGGACAACACTTTGGACCATCAGCTGGTGTCAGAGGGTTTGATGGTGACAGAGGCCAACGCGGAAACCATCATCCACCAACAGTTACAGACCACAGCTGTGCCTCTTCAGACCGATGAAGACGATGACGCACAAAGCAGCTCGGAGGATTACCTCATGATTTCCTGTATGTTACATTACTGTGTTTCTCAGGAACGATTGAGCTTGAAAAAAGTGTGTTAATCTCATTTGTTTTAGTGGATGAGGTGGGAGAAAAGCTGGACATTGGTGACACTCCGCTTGAAATCAGCACAGAAGTTTTGGAGGACAAAGAATCCAAAGACGAGGACGGCTCAGAGGTCATCAAAGTCTATATTTTTAAAGCTGAGGCTGACGATGATTTAGGTGAGTGACTCTGGATTTTTATCAACAGTGTAACTTTAGGTTTGTTAATATGAACATTTATTTGTCAGGGGGAACAGAGGTTATAACAGAAGACGATTATCACAACGGCCATCCTGACCTGGAGGCCGCCTCATCGGGCAGATTAGGAGTCGGCCGCGATAAGATGGTTTACATGGCTGTCAAAAACCCACCAAAAGAAGAAGAGGAAGATGAGGATGACAGTGATGATGACGACGAAGATGAGATTAGTATGTTTTTACACTTTATACAAGATATTTATTTACAAATGTATCTCTTTATAAAAAAACAACACTGTGTTGTTATTTCTTCAGCGAACACCATCGATCAGGTTAAAAATGGCACGACTGCACCTTTCCTTCAAATCCGAGAGGAACTTAATGCAAATCGAGCCCTTAAACCCAAACCTAAGAAAAAGAAGAAAGGAGACACACGGCAGTGTCAGACAGGTACGGATTTGTACCTCTGCCCAACCCTGTTTTTTAACCTTTAACCCCCAACCCGCAGCTGGCACATGCAGAATGTTGAATAGTGATGAACCATTTACTGAATTAAATGTTCTCTTTGTATTTCTGTAGCTGTTATCATCGGACCCGACGGGATGCCTTTGACTGTTTACCCTTGTTACATTTGTGGGAAAAAGTTCCGTTCTCGAGGCTTCCTCAAATGTCACATGAAAAACCACCCTGACCATCTTCTGAAGAAAAAGTATCAGTGTACAGACTGTGACTTTACGACCAACAAGAAAATCAGTTTCCACAATCACCTGGAGAGCCACAAACTGCTGAGCCACAACAGCGAGCGCTCTCCTGAATACACAGAGTACGCTCGCCGTTTCCACGAGTCCAGTCCGCTGGGATCAGACAAGCTCATTGTCAAGGACCGAGAGCCCAAACTACATCACTGCAAATACTGCGAGTATGAAACTGCTGAGCAGGGCCTTCTTAACCGCCACCTACTGGCGGTACACAGTAAAAACTTTGCACACGTCTGTGTGGAGTGTGCCAAAGGCTTTCGCCATCCGTCAGAGCTGAAGAAACACATGCGCACCCACACGGGCGAGAAGCCATACCAGTGTCCGCACTGCGAGTTCCGCTGTGCGGACCAGTCCAACCTAAAGACTCACATCAAGAGCAAACACGGAGCAGACATGCCCTTCAAGTGCAGCCACTGTCCACAGGCCTACGCTGACGCTCGAGAGCTGCAGCGCCACATAGAGATGGTGCAAGGCCACAAAACCCACCAGTGCCCCCACTGTGAGCACAAAAGCACCAACTCCAGTGACCTGAAGCGACACATCATCTCCGTTCACACCAAGGACTTCCCCCATCAGTGTGACGTGTGTGAGAAGGGCTTTCACCGGCCCTCCGAGTTAAAGAAACACGCAGAGACACACAAAGGCAACAAGGTGCACCAGTGCCGCCATTGCAATTTTAACGCCCCCGACACCTTTACCCTTAGCCGTCATATTCTGTCCCTGCACACCAAGGACCTCCCCTTTAAATGCAAGCGCTGCAGGCGAGGCTTCAGACAGCCGGCCGAGCTGAAGAAGCACATGAAGACTCACAGCGGTAGAAAGGTTTATCAGTGCCAGTATTGTGAGTACAACAGTACGGACGCTTCAGGTTTCAAACGCCACGTCATCTCCATTCACACCAAGGACTACCCCCACCGCTGCGACTACTGCACCAAGGGCTTTAGGCGGCCGTCAGAGAAGAGCCAGCACATAGCCAGACATCACAAAGAGATGTTAATGTAATCTCCTGTTTATAAACACTCCCCTGTGTCTATGGCGCGGGTCCTTTTAGCGTATTAACAAAGAAGTGGACATGCGTATATATACATATATATACATATATAGGTTGTTGATGAAGGCAGCAGCTGTAATTGCCGTTCTGTGTTGTAATGGGTGTTCACCTTGTTCCTTTCTAATAAGACTGGTGCGCACTGGTGGGGCAGGTGTAAATTGTTTTGTTGCAGAAAATCACTTATGAACATATATTCAGGGTTTGAAATGTCTATATTTTTATACCCACTCAGCTGAAAGGCTGCAAGATGATGACTGTAGACTCTGTCAGATAGCAGTGCTTTTTAATCATGCAGAAGGAGGAAAGACGACAGGAAATGAACCTCCATAGTACCAATTAGTATCTCGTTACTAACCAGCATTACATAACACTTTCAATGCCTTCAAATCCATCTCCCACTTGGAACCTGGGGTTTTCAGTGATGTCAAGACAAAACACATTAAGGATGTGTGACTAAAACTAACTTTGGATTTTCATAGAATCTCAGAAATTGAAATCATGTGTAATATTATAAAGTTTATAATGACAGAATAATCATCAACAGACCCAGATCTGCCAGTATCTGAAAGCATATCGTCAGCAGCCTCTTTTCTCCAGTCAGACGCCTGTTGCTGCTAAAAGTATCCACACATATTTTGTTCATAGTATTTATATTGTCCACATTAGGTATAATATATGAATTTGACCAATTGTTGTGTAAAACTTGTTCATAAAGTTGGAATGACTGCCACTTTTAAGTACATATATGTGATGGTAGTAAAACAGGTGCTTTTTTCTTTCCGTTTCAATCATGCCTTACATCTGTTTCATTTTTAAGCACTGATAAAACATTGGTAATCCGACAATAATCTGATTGGACTCAGACATGCTGTGTCAGTCCCACTCCCCCTGTGTATGTTTCGAGTTAGTATAAAGCACTTTAAAAACACCATAGATTTCACCCTTTTTCCGTTGCCCTGATGATAACTTTGACCGTTCTGTGACTGGCTGAAGGTTGCGTGTGGCGTCTCGTGGGCACATTCGCTCTGATCATACTTGTTCTTAACTAATTGTAATTGGTGATTTTGTTACTTGGCTAAAGTGATGAGTTAGTGTTTTGTTTGTGCGGCTCACCGACACGTCTCCCACTTCCTGATCCCACTCGACTCCCTCAAACTAAGTGCTCACCATATTGACATCGTCTTTAAAGTAAAATGCACATTCAGTATACTGTCTCCATGACATCAGTTGTGGTATATATTAAACCCCTTTCGTGTACCTGACTCATTTTCTGTCCGATCGTGGATAAAACTACTGGTGGGGAAAACCAAAATAAACAATTATGTTTTTATATGTCTTAATCTGCCTCTTTACTTCAGGTTTATGTTTAATGGTCACATCTTTATCCGGGCTCAAAGCATTTTACATCCTCTCACCCGTTCGCACTCAGACGTTCGGGGTGAAGGGGATAAGTGTCTTGCCCAAGGACACAACGGCAGCATTCACCTGTGGGACCTAGAATCGCTCGGTCAAACTTTGGGTTAGTGGATCTGACCGCTCTGCAAGTCATGTTTTTTGTTTTTTTTTATTTTGAGAACAGGATTTGAACCACCAACCTCCAGATTAGTGTGTTAGTTGAACGTTTTACTCTGCAGTTTGTGAGTTTGAGTTTGAGCGTCACACAGATGCACCTGTGAGGAGACGCATCGCTGGTTTTCAGGCTCGAGAAAACGATTAAGAGGAGCAGGAGACAGATTTCCCTGTTAATTACTTTGTACTTTACCATGAAATATCCACAACTTTATTCACAAATTTAAACAATCTTTTCTATCAGGGACTAGACCCATTAACTTTCTGTTTTATAACAAGAAAAACTACATTTTAACTCTTTATTTTAGCTGTGACCCATGATTGACCTATAGAATGTGGCGATATCATCTGAAACAAACCAGTATCTGTGGTGTTCAGATCCTGAGGTGATGATTTCATTCTCCCAAAGAGCCAGTTTCTATTGTTCTGTTGATTTTATTGTACTTAACCATGAAATATCCAAAGATAAACTCACAAATGTTGAATCTGATCATTTCTATTAATGATTCAACCCAAGAACTCACTGTATTATGACATAAATCAGAATCTTTCAGACTTTTATTGTCATTGTCAGCGAACTCAGCTCACAAACTTACGGTAAAAAAGTGCAACATAAAACACTGAATAAATACAAATAAGGGCATTCATAAAGTTAAAGATATGCTTAAAAATAAAATAAAATACTTAGTGGTAAATATATACATATATAGTGCAAACATGGTTTATCAAGGTGACTGGTGTTATAAAGTGTCCAGTTTAGTGCAGATATTATAAATCAGTTTATTTTAATCGTTTTCATATTAAAGAATACACACATACACATGCATACATAATAATAATAGTACAAATATAGAAACAAAAGGAAGAAAAAGAGAAAAGAAAATGAAAAAAAATAAATTAGCTGAGTGTCTTTTAATCAGTTGTTGTGTTTCAGACAGACCTATAGTGTAAAATATAGACGGGACAGTTAAATTTTATATTTTTATAAGCAGATTTTTGTTCAGATTTAGGCTTTAGTGAGAGACACACATGATCAGATTCAAAACTGGTGGATTTGCCTTTTGGATATTTCATAGGAAAGTGCAATTTAAGAGGGAAAACTGTCTCGTGCCCCTCATCTGGGAAACCTTCACCTTCAAGAATCTGAAACTCACCAAACACCTGACTCCTGGTCCACACATCAGTCACGTCCACGTCTCCAGAGATGTGTGACGTCACAGCCCGGAGGTAATGAGGCTCCACGTGCAGGTTCGACCCCCTCCGCCTCACAGATCAACAGAAAACAGACGACACTGGAGGCTGTTCATTTCTACATGTCTCATAAATCACGCGGCGCTGCAGCTGTCAGTGAAAACCTGCAGATCGATACAATACATCTCATTTTCTCCTCAGTATCACACAGCCAATTTTGAGAAGTTTGCCAGTCCAAACCGTGCTGACAGAAGGAGATGTTTTCAAACGATAACAAATGGTTTTGGTTCTGAAAGTGTCGGTTTTCGTTTGTTTTGAATTCAGGCTCAGTAACTGCAGTGAAAGCCAAATGTTTACCCCATCAGTCAAGAATAATCTAATCCCAGCTGCAATCTGTTATTAGGAAGAAGACACACACTGCAGCGAAGTTGGTTTAGTGTTTGTCCTCTGATCTGGAGCCTGGTGGTTCAAATCCCGCTCCCACAGATGAATCCTGCGGTTGTGTCCATGGGCAAGACACTTATCCCATCTCCCTCTCCCCCTCGTGTCTGGAGTGTTTGAGCTTTGAAGGTGGGCCTGGGTGCTGTGTAAAAATGTGGAAGTCTGGGAGTCCCTAGATTCATAAACCCGCTGGAGGGACTGAAATGTCTCTTTTTCCTGGGGTGCCTGGGAACGCCTTGGGGGTCCATCGTCTCATCTATGACCTGGAGGACGGAAGTCTGGGAGCGTCCCTGACCATTAAACTTAGACTGGAGGCTTTTAACCTTCTTAACCAGACAAGACATAACTTCATGCAACTAACCATTTAATTTAATTTAATTTAAAAACTGAAATTAATTTAATTTTTAATTTATTCTTTCATGTCTGTGTAACTTAATTTCGTAATTTCTGATAATCGTCTCATCTATGAATTTAAGACCCAAAGGAAACAAATTTAATTTAATGGAGCGAGCCAGTAGGAATTTAATAAAATTTGAGTGATTTGATTTGACAGTTTCAGTTTAATTTAATTTTCTCCCTGCGACAGATTTAATTTAATTTCCTGGGACCTTTAATTTTATTTATTTTATTTATTTTGTTCAGAATTTTATTTTATTTATTTTATTTTATTTTATTTTATTTTATTTTTATTTTATTTATTTATTTTATTTTATTTTATTTATTTATTTATTTATTCATTCATTCATTCATTCATTCATTCATTCATTCATTCATTTAGTAAAGGTTATGTCTCCTGCTCCTCTCAGCAGCTCTTCACATGAGTCACTTTGTTCCAAGAGTTTTATTAAGTTGTTGATTCTCATTTTGTTTTTCCTCAGGACAAATGTTGCTGTTTCAGGCACAAATCATGATTCAAGTGTTTTATCAAAATGACTCAAAGGTAGAACAAATGTCCTCATATGTGGACATCATTTTTCTCAGAAACTACATCATGTAAAAAGATAATTCTATGTTTTTCCATCATCAGGTCCGATCAGCACAAATAACAAAGAGAAGTGAATAAAGCCACAAAAGAGCTCGAGTCTCCGGAGATAAGAGAACTGAAGAAGTGACCAAATGTCTTCACTCCTACAGCGTTTTGTCCAGTTACAGATTTAACTTTGGCTTTTACTCTGTATTTTTCCTTCTTTCTTTCTGACCTCCACAAACATCACCTGAACGGAAGTGTTCGTTGCGCAGAGTGGCCGCTTGGTGTCGCTCTTGCCCTGTCGCATTGCCGCGCGGTGATGGGCTCGTGCGTAAAATAGCTGCAAGTTTATGAATGTGCCGTATTCCCTCCACACACGGGGTTTTATGACAGATGTGAGTCAAACCGCAGCATTAACGCGCTCAGGACATTTACGGCTCAGTGAGTCACATTTAAAACATGAATGACGTGAGTTTACGCGCGGCTCAGTTGTGGATCTGAGCGGTTCACAGGGACTGAAGACAACAGAGGGACGTCACTGCGGTGGGCGTGGCTCGTCAGGCTGAATATCATCAGTGTAGGAGCCTCACACCGCATCAGGAGCAGAGGGACAGTCAGACACGAGCGCGCAGGACACGCACCTCGGGTTAAAGTGAGCAGCGCGGGATGGAAAGGCTGGAGAGGCTGCTGTGCACTCTGATTGTCTCCCACTACCTCTGGAACATCCTCTTCATCACGTATCTCTTCCTCATTGGGGCCCCCACTGAGCAGACAAACTATGGATTGCTCTTTTGAAGTTGGACCCCCTGATCTCGTGCGCATTTAGGGCAGGTCGGTATGGACTGTGGCGCAAAGGGCGCGCGTCATGAGGAAAGCAGAGCGTCTCCATTAGACTGAGAGCGCCTTTCAGAGCAGAACATGACGGTCTCTGCCTGAGCCATTACGCACGATGTTATAGTTTTTATGGGACAGTCCTGTAGTTAGGTTTAGAGCGCGCCTCCGCTTGGACAGACCGTAGAAGTGTGGACTATACGCGCGCTGACCACTCTCTCCTCCGCTCCGCTGCTGCAGGATCCTCAGCGCAACTAAAAGCTGCTTAAAGACCCAAGTTTTTCCAGCTGGTGTGAGTAAACTGCGTGTGCGCCATGGCTTTACCAGACAGTGGCATTTCTGGAGAGGAAGTGCCCTTTCCAGAGATTATCGAGCTCAATGTCGGCGGGCAGGTGTACATCACCCGCTACTCCACCCTCACCAGTGTCCCAGACTCCCTGCTCTGGGAGATGTTCACCCAGAAATCCTCCAAAGGACTGGCCCGGGACACCAAGGGCCGCTTTTTTGTGGACAGAGATGGTTTTCTGTTTCGGTACATCCTGGACTACATGAGGGACCAGCAGCTGGTTCTCCCTGATCACTTCCCAGAGCGCGGCCGCCTGCAGAGAGAGGCCGAGTTCTTCCACCTGCCTGAGTTAGTCAAGCTCCTGGCTCCTAAACTGAGTAAGCAGAACTCGCTGGGTGATGAAGGCTGCCAGAGTGACCCGGAGGACGCCTCCCCTGGCATAGACACGGCTCGTACCTTAAGCTCTCTGGGTGCTGCTGCCGCCTGCTCCAGCCTGGTGCCCAGTGCCATGGACGGAAAACGCTCAGGCTTCATCACCATCGGCTACAGAGGCTCGTACACGCTGGGCCGGGACAGCCACACCGACGCCAAGTTCCGGCGGGTGGCTCGAATCATGGTGTGTGGAAAAACCTCTCTGGCCAAAGAGGTTTTTGGAGAGACCCTGAACGAGAGCCGGGACCCCGACCGCCCCCCTGAGCGCTACACGTCTCGTTACTACCTGAAGTTCACCTTCCTGGAGCAGGCCTTCGACAAACTGGCCGACGCGGGCTTCCATATGGTGGCCTGTAACTCCACCGGGACCTGCGCCTTTGCCCACGAGCAGACGGACGACAAGATCTGGACCAGCTACACTGAATATGTGTTCTACCGTGAGTGAGATTCTGACTCTGTTTCCCCCAAAGCCCCCGTACATCTCCAAGGTCCCCTCCAGACGCCCTCCATCCTCCGACGGCTCCAGTAGATGTGTCGTAGGTGTTTACTGCAGCTCCTCATCTGTCCTCGAAGTTTCCCCTTCTCCCCAAATCCTCCTGCTCCCCTGGCCCAGCGTTTTGTCCCTGCTCCCCAGACTTTCTCCACAGCGACCCCAAAGACTGACTCCTCCCGTGTTCTCTCCTATTTGACTTTTCGAAGCACAATCCAGAACCAAGAGCTTGTTTTAATCGAAGAGTCCATAGCGTTGGCCTTTTCAACACGTTTAGGGGCAAATATATAAACATATATGTGAAAGGGCTTTAAGAGCAGCCCCCGTGTTGTACCAGAGCAGACTTTAGCTCCTGCTCCTGAACCAAACGACCAAATAACGGGACGTCTCTGCCGTGGCCATGAACAGCTCTGCAAAAGAAACACGTGTACTACAAAATCAAACTGAGATTTTTCTTTTCTTTTTGTTAAATGTGTTGATGTGGCTGTAGATGTGCCATAGTTTATCTGAGAGTTTATCTCCCAAAAGAGCCGGTTCCTTGTGTGAACAGGCTCCGGCCGCGTGTTTAGACGTTCAGTATTTTACCTGAGTTGGATTCTCGTTGGGGCTTCGTTGAAAAATATTCTATCCAGTTTTGTGTCCTCATAGCAGACCATGGTGTAAAAATATGTATACGAGTCGCTTTTTATGAATCAGTAGAACCGCAGCCGACCAAAACCCAGTGTTTCCGTCACCGCTGTAGCACAGATCGTAGTTTTCATTGCGCATTCAAAGAACAAGGGTCATTTCCGCCTCAGGACTGGTCTGCACAGCGAATACCTCAGACCGACCACAGACCGAGACGCCGTGCGACACCACAGCTCGTGTTTGTCGAGTAGATTTTCATTTCCTCGAGTGTCAGGCTCGGCGTCTCGTCCGACACTTCGTTATAAATGTTTTGAGAAATGTGGAATCTGCAGTGTTGTGATTTGCTGTGATGAAGTGAGGCTCACACACTCAAAAAAAACACGGTTTGTCCAATAAAACGTCTTTTCTTTCTATTTGATTTGATTTCTGTAACAAAGCTGTTGGTGCGAAACAAACTGTGATCGATGCTTTTGGAAATCACAAATACAAAAGAGTAAGAACTGAACGGGCTTCGTCTGTGACTTTCATGTTTCAGGGGAAAAGTGTGATCCATGTTTCAGGGGAAAAGTGTGATCCATGTTTCAGGGGAAAAGTCTTTGGGCTTCAGCAGCAGATTGTGTTTCCTCAGGGACATGTCCATCTGTGTTTCACATCCAAGAGTCGAGCAGAAAGTAGAGCCAAGACTCGAATGAGAAACAGTGACAGGAAGCCTCAGGATGTTTCAGACTGAAGCCTCAGCATGTTTCAGACTGAAGCCTCAGGATGTTTCAGACTGAAGCCTGCTCTATGTTTCAGACTGAAGCCTCAGCATGTTTCAGACTGAAGCCTCAGGATGTTTCAGACTGAAGCCTCAGGATGTTTCAGACTGAAGCCTCAGCATGTTTCAGACTGAAGCCTCAGGATGTTTCAGACTGAAGCCTGCTCTATGTTTCAGACTGAAGCCTCAGCATGTTTCAGACTGAAGCCTCAGGATGTTTCAGATTGAAGCCTCAGGATGTTTCAGACTGAAGCCTCAGCATGTTTCAGACTGAAGCCTCAGGATGTTTCAGACTGAAGCCTGCTCTATGTTTCAGACTGAAGCCTCAGTATGTTTCAGACTGAAGCCTGCTCTATGTTTCAGACTGAAGTCTCAGGATGTTTCAGACTGAAGCCTCAGTATGTTTCAGACTGAAGCCTCAGTATGTTTCAGACTGAAGCCTCGGGATGTTTCAGACTGAAGCCTGCTGTATGTTTCAGACTGAAGCCTCAGGATGTTTCAGACTGAAGCCTCAGCATGTTTCAGACTGAAGCCTCAGGATGTTTCAGACTGAAGCCTGCTGTATGTTTCAGACTGAAGCCTCAGGATGTTTCAGACTGAAGCCTGCTGTATGTTTCAGACTGAAGCCTCAGCATGTTTCAGACTGAAGCCTCAGGATGTTTCAGACTGAAGCCTGCTGTATGTTTCAGACTGAAGCCTCAGCATGTTTCAGACTGAAGCCTCAGGATGTTTCAGACTGAAGCCTGCTGTATGTTTCAGACTGAAGCCTCAGCATGTTTCAGACTGAAGCCTCAGGATGTTTCAGACTGAAGCCTGCTGTATGTTTCAGACTGAAGCCTCAGGATGTTTCAGACTGAAGCCTCAGGATGTTTCAGACTGAAGCCTCAGGATGTTTCAGACTGAAGCCGCTGTATGTTTCAGACTGAAGCCTCAGCATGTTTCAGACTGAAGCCTGCTGGATGTTTCAGACTGAAGCCTCAGCATGTTTCAGACTGAAGCCTCAGCATGTTTCAGACTGAAGCCTGCTGGATGTTTCAGACTGAAGCCTCAGGATGTTTCAGACTGAAGCCTCAGCTGCATGTTCAGACTGAAGCCTGCTGGATGTTTCAGACTGAAGCCTCAGCAGCATGTTTCTGAAGCCTCAGCATGTTTCAGACTGAAGCCTCAGCATGTTTCAGACTGAAGCCTGCTGGATGTTTCAGACTGAAGCCTCAGGATGTTTCAGACTGAAGCCTCAGGATGTTTCAGACTGAAGCCTCAGGATGTTTCAGACTGAAGCCTTCTGGATGTTTCAGACTGAAGCCTCAGTGTGTTTCAGACTGAAGCCTTCTGGATGTTTCAGACTGAAGCCTCAGCATGTTTCATGAAAAGTTCTGTTATTTATTTATCTTCAAAACACATATAACTCTGCAGGAACATTATTTTTATTTATTTATTTATCTTCAAAACACATATAACTCTGCAGGAACATTAATTCTTACACTGACGTTGTACTGTAGTACAGGTAGTAGTACTATAGTACAGGTGGTAGTACTATAGTACAGGTGGTAGTACTGTAGTACAGGTGGTAGTACTATAGTACAGGTGGTAGTACTATAGTACAGGTGGTAGTACTATAGTACAGGTGGTATTTCTGTAGTACTGGTGGTAATGAAGTACCAGGAGTCCTATTCTAGTTTTTTTTATGCCCCACATAAATGTAAAGTACAGAGTTAAACTGCAGGTGACCTCAGGGATTACTGTAATCAGATTACTTTTAGTAACACAGTATTGTACCTAGTTACAAGTGAAAACTGAGTAGATACAGTTACTCTCAGCGGATACAGTTACTCCCAGCAGAAAATATGTGTAATCCACAGATCTGTGTCGTGAAAGAGTAAAACAAACAGGAGCAGAGACAAATTAACCAAAACAACACGAGCTCAGGTTTAAGGAGAGTCACCTCCGTCCAACTTCTGTCCAACCTCTGTCCATCCTCTGTCCATCCTCTGTCCAACTTCTGTCCATCCTCTGTCCAACTTCTGTCCAACCTCCGTCCATCCTCTGTCCAACCTCTGTCCAACCTCTGTCCAACCTCTGTCCATCCTCCGTCCAACCTCTGTCCAACCTCTGTCCAACCTCTGTCCATCCTCCGTCCAACCTCTGTCCAACCTCTGTCCAACCTCTGTCCCATCCTCCGTCCAACCTCTGTCCAACCTCTGTCCAACCTCTGTCCATCCTCCGTCCAACCTCTGTCCAACCTCTGTCCAACCTCTGTCCATCCTCCGTCCAACCTCTGTCCAACCTCTGTCCAACCTCTGTCCATCCTCTGTCCAACCTCTGTCCAACCTCTGTCCATCCTCTGTCCATCCTCCGTCCAACCTCTGTCCATCCTCTGTCCAACCTCTGTCCTCCTGTCCCCTGTCCTGTCCCTCTGTCCATCCTCTGTCCATCCTCCGTCCATCCTCTGTCCAACCTCTGTCCATCCTCTGTCCAACCTCCGTCCAACCTCTGTCCATCCTCTGTCCAACCTCTGTCCAACCTCTGTCCATCCTCTGTCCATCCTCCGTCCATCCTCTGTCCATCCTCTGTCCAACCTCTGTCCATCCTCTGTCCAACCTCCGTCCAACCTCTGTCCATCCTCTGTCCATCCTCTGTCCAACCTCTGTCCATCCTCTGTCCAACCTCTGTCCAACCTCTGTCCATCCTCTGTCCAACCTCCTGTCCAACCTGTCCATCCTCTGTCCAACCTCTGTCCAACCCTGTCCAACCTCTGTCCATCCTCTCCAACCTCTGTCCAACCTCCGTCCATCCTCTGTCCACCTCTGTCCAACCTCTGTCCAACCTCCTGTCTGTCCTCTGTCCATCCTCGTCCATCCTCCGTCCAACCTCTGTCCATCCTCTGTCCATCCTCCGTCCATCCTCCGTCCAACCTCTGTCCATCCTCTGTCCATCCTCCGTCCAACCTCTGTCCAACCTCTGTCCATCCTCTGTCCAACCTCCGTCCAACCTCTGTCCATCCTCTGTCCATCCTCTGTCCAACCTCCGTCCAACCTCTGTCCATCCTCTGTCCATCCTCTGTCCATCCTCCGTCCAACCTCTGTCCATCCTCTGTCCAACCTCCGTCCAACCTCTGTCCATCCTCTGTCCAACCTCCGTCCAACCTCTGTCCATCCTCTGTCCATCCTCTGTCCATCCTCCGTCCAACCTCTGTCCATCCTCTGTCCAACCTCCGTCCAACCTCTGTCCATCCTCTGTCCATCCTCTGTCCGTCCTCTGTCCATCCTCTGTCCAGTCTCAGTGTCAGTGTCAGTCTGGAGAATTGATGCTTTTTCTTACATGGTTCCTGAGCCGTATGTCTCTTGTTTTTAAATTGACTTAATGTAGTAATCCAATTACTTTTAAAATAAGGTAATCAGAGTAGTAATTTGATTACTTTTAGAAGGAGTAATCTAACCAACACTGGTATGAGCCGAGAGAAAACAGTGATATTCTAAGTTTCTCAAACACTTCCTCAAATTACAAACCACAAAACCACAAATACAAACGTCTCCTGATTTCTGCAGGATTCTCATTGTGCTTCATATTTGTGACGTAACTGATCCCCGAGGCTCTGTCCCACAGACGCTCACACCTCCACCGCCTCCACCACCTCCAACAGCCTCCACCGCCTCCAACAGCCTCCAACAGCCTCAGACGGGAAGGAAAAAAGGAAAGAGGAAAACTCTTCAAATATTGATGTTGTGTCTTTCCTGGAAAACACATGACACACACACGGCTGCTGTGGTGTGGAATGCATGACAAATCCGCCAGAAATCCCCCGTGTAGGGCCCAGAGAGGGCCCAGAAAGGGCCCAGAGAGGGCCCGCAGAGGGCCCAGAGAGGGCCAGCAAAGGGCCCACAGAGCGCCCGCAGAGGGCCCACAGAGGGCCCACAGAGTGCCCCAAAGGGCCCCAGTGCCAGCAAAGAGCTTAAGAGCCAAACAGACCCGGGCTGTGACTGTCCCGGGGCCAAGCTCCACATCAGCTCAGGCCTGAGTAAACCCAGAGCTCCAGTGTGACAGGTCCCAGCGTCAGACGCACTTTGGACTCTTGGACTTGTATTTTTGTACTTATACTTTTGTACTTTTGGCCTGTGGAGCAGTGCTGTGAAATGTGGGGGAGGAAAGTGTAGAATGTTGCAAAGTGACGAGGAGGTTTGACTTTTAGCAGAGACATGAGGCCGAGGCCGATGAGTTTTTCATTAAAGGAACAGTGTAAATTTAAACATGACCTATCGACGTCTGCAGATAATAACACTACTACTACTACTACTACTACTACTACTACTACTACTGCTACTGCTACTGCTACTGCTGCTACTACTACTACTACTACTACTACTACTACTGCTACTGCTACTGCTACTGCTACTGCTACTGCTACTGCTACTACTACTACTACTACTGCTACTGCTACTACTACTACTACTACTACTGCTATGCTACTACTGCTACTACTACTACTGCTACTGCTACTACTGCTACTGCTACTACTACTACTACTACTACTACTGCTACTGCTACTACTACTACTACTACTACTACTACTACTACTACTACTACTACTACTACTGCTGCTGCTACTACTACTACTACTACTACTACTACTACTACTACTAATGCTAACTGCTGATGATGCATACTATAATACATCTAATGTAACAATGATGATCATAATAATAATCATAATAATAATAATAATAATAATAATATATAATATTATAATAATAATAATAATAATTATTATTATTATTATTATCATTATTATTATACACTTCCATAGTGTTTTTTGGAGACTTAAAGACACTTTAAAAACAATAATAAAACAGTAGAAGACGATGGTGTAAATCACGGGACTGACAGAATGAACAGGTGAGACCTGAGGAGGTGATGAGGAGGTGATGAGGACAGTGAGGAGGTGATGAGGACAGTGAGGAGGTGATGAGGAGGTGAGTGAGGAGGTGATGAGGACAGTGAGGAGGTGATGAGGACAGTGAGGAGGTGATGAGTGAGGAGTGATGAGGACAGTGAGGAGGTGATGAGATGAGTGAGGAGGTGATGAGGACAGTGAGGAGGTGATGAGGACAGTGAGGAGGTGATGAGGAGGTGATGAGGACAGTGAGGAGGTGATGAGGACAGTGAGGAGGTGATGAGGAGAGTGAGTGAGGAGGTGAGTGAGGAGGACAGTGAGGAGGTGATGAGGACAGTGAGGAGGTGATGAGGACAGTGAGGAGGTGATGAGGAGGTGATGAGGACAGTGAGGAGGTGATGAGGACAGTGAGGAGGTGATGAGGTGAGTGAGGAGGTGATGAGGACAGTGAGGAGGTGATGAGGACAGTGAGGAGGTGATGAGGTGACAGTGAGGAGGTGATGAGGAGGTGAGGAGGTGATGAGGTGAGGGGGCAGGTGGATGATTAAATCCAGTTGATTTACACCTAAAACTATTTATATTACATTGCCCTGAGTTCAATCCTCAACTTCTGCTTCACTCACAGCTCAGATGTGCAGTAGAAGAGGCTCTACAGTCGTCCCCGATATAAAACACTGTTATTCTCGTCTTTGGCCTGTTACTATGTAGTTTTACTCCTGACTGTTGTGCTGCACACTGAAAACACACAGCAGACAATGTAATGCATCTCCCTCCCACCCCTGCACTGATCCTGTTGTCTTAGAGAGGTCCGCCTCCAACAGGGAAAGAAAACAGCTGATGAATGTGGAAGACAGAATGTGTGACAAAGAGCAGAGAGCGAGGAGTGAAAAGAGGACAACGACGACGACAAAGACGACGAAAAAGACGACAAAGATGACGACAAAGACGACAAAGACGACAAAGACGACGACAAAGACGACAGAGACGACGACAAAGACGACGATAAAGACGACGACATGTGTGTGTGAGTGTGTGTGTGAGTGTGATTGTACTTTTCCACTGATTACACTTGTCTCAGTGTTCACTCTGTTGTGCACACTCTGTTGTGTTCACTCTGTTGTGTTCACTCTGCTGTGTTCACTCTGTTGTGCTCACTCTGTTGTGTTCACTCTGTTGTGTTCACTGCTGTGTTCACTCTGTTGTGTTCACTCTGTTGTGCTCACTCTGTTGTGTTCACTCTGCTGTGTTCACTCTGTTGTGCACACTCTGTTGTGTTCACTCTGTTGTGTTCACTCTGTTGTGTTCACTCTGTTGTGTTCACTCTGTTGTGCACACTCTGTTGTGTTCACTCTGTTGTGCACACTCTGTTGTGCACACTCTGTTGTGTTCACTCTGCTGTGTTCACTCTGTTGTGTTCACTCTGTTGTGTTCACTCTGTTGTGCACACTCTGTTGTGTTCACTCTGTTGTGCACACTCTGTTGTGCACACTCTGTTGTGCTCACTCTGTTGTGTTCACTCTGCTGTGTTCACTGTGTTGTGCACACTCTGTTGTGTTCACTCTGTTGTGTTCACTCTGCTGTGTTCACTCTGTTGTGTTCACTCTGTTGTGTTCACTCTGTTGTGCACACTCTGTTGTGTTCACTCTGTTGTGTTCACTCTGCTGTGTTCACTCTGTTGTGTTCACTCTGTTGTGTTCACTCTGTTGTGTTCACTCTGTTGTGTTCACTCTGTTGTGTTCACTCTGTTGTGTTCACTCTGTTGTGCACACTCTGTTGTGTTCACTCTGTTGTGTTCACTCTGTTGTGTGTTCACTCTGTTGTGTTCACTCTGTTGTGTTCACTCTCTGTTGTGCACACTCTGTTGTGTTCACTCTGTTGTGCACACTCTGTTGTGCACACTCTGTTGTGCTCACTCTGTTGTGTTCACTCTGCTGTGTTCACTGTGTTGTGTTCACTCTGCTGTGTTCACTCTGTTGTGTTCACTCTGTTGTGTTCACTCTGTTGTGCACACTCTCTGTGTTCACTCTGTTGTGTTCACTCTGTTGTGTTCACTCTGTTGTGCACACTCTGTTTGTGTTCACTCTGTTGTGCACACTCTGTTGTGTTCACTCTGCTGTGTTCACACTCTGTGTGTGCACACTCTGTTGTGCACACTGTGTTGTGCACACTCTGTGTGTGCACACTCTGGTGTGTTTCACTCTGTTGTGCACACTCTGTTGTGTTCACTCTGTTGTGCACACTCTGTTGTGCACACTCTGTTCGCACACTCTGTGTTCACTCTTGTGTGTTCACTCTGTTGTGCACACTCTGTTGTGCACACTCTGTGCACACTCTGTGCACACACTCTGTTTGTGCTCACTGATGTGTTCACTCTGTTGTGCACACACTGTGTTGTGTGCACACTGTTGTGCACACTCTGGTTGTGTTCACTCTGTTGTGCACACTCTGTTGTGTTCACTCTGTTGTGCACACTCTGTTGTGTTCACTCTGTTGTGTTCACTCTGTTGTGCACACTGTTGTGCACACTCTGATGTGTTCACTCTGTTGTGCACACTCTGTTGTGTTCACTCTGTTGTGCTCACTCTGTTGTGCTCACTCTGTTGTACACACTCTGCTGTGTTCACTCCGTTGTTCTCACTCCGTTGTGTTCACTCTGTTGTGTTCACTCTGTTGTGTTCACTCTGCTGTGTTCACTCTGTTGTGCTCACTCTGTTGTGTTCACTCTGTTGTGTTCACTCTGTTGTGTTCACTTTGTTGTGTTCACTCTTTGTCAGACGCACAAACCTTTTCAAACCTGCAGGTCACAGTTTGTGTGATTCTAATGACACAGAAACAGTCGTGTCGACTCGTCAGACCGACCCCTGACCACACCGAGCACAGAGATTCACACAGATGTCAGATCACTCCTGACGGGAGCCGTGACAGGGGCCGTGACAGGGGCCGTGACAGGGGCCGTGACAGGAGCCGTGACAGGAGCCGTGACAGGAGCCGTGACAGGAGCCGTGACAGGGGCCGTGACAGGAGCCGTGACAGGAGCCGTGACAGGAGCCGTGACAGGAGCCGTGACAGGAGCCGTGACAGTCGTGAGCCGTGACAGGAGCCGTGACAGGAGTCGTGACAGGAGCCGTGACAGGAGCCGTGACAGGAGCCGTGACAGGAGCCGTGACAGGAGCCGTGACAGGAGCCGTGACAGGAGCCGTGACAGGGGCCGTGACAGGAGCCGTGACAGGAGCCGTGACAGGGGCCGTGACAGGAGCCGGACAGGAGCCGTGACAGGACAGGCCGTGACAGGGGCCGTGACAGGAGCCGTGACAGGAGCCGTGACAGGAGCCGTGACAGGGGACAGGAGCCGTGACCGTGCCGTGACAGGAGCCGTGACAGGAGCCGTGACAGGAGCCGTGACAGGAGTCGTGACAGGAGCCGTGGCCGTGACAGGAGCCGTGACAGGAGCCGTGACAGGAGCCGTGACAGGAGTCGTGAGCCAGGGGCCGTGTGTGACAGGAGCCGTGACAGAGCCGTGAGCCGTGACAGGGGCCGTGACAGGGGCCGTGACAGGAGTCGTGACAGGGGCCGTGACAGGGGCCGTGACAGGAGCCGTGACAGGAGCCGTGACAGGAGACACTCTGTGACACATTTATCTAAACAAAGAGACTGTTTAGAGCTGACGGACGAGAGGGAGGCGAGGGGCTGCTGCCTTTTATGGACAGAGCAGTGTGGACACAAACAGAGCCTTTAGGTGCAGCAAGAAACTGTGAGGAAAACCTATCATGTAACAAAGAAAAGCCTTTAGGTGTAACATGTGAATGAATTTTGTGTTTTTATTTCAGTCAAAATGACCTAAAGAGAGGACGCCTAGATTAACCAGAGGGTTGGGGGTTCCAGGGACTGAACCACTGGCTCTGAACCCTGAAGAAGATCATAATTTCTGTTACAAAACTGAAAATGTGTCAGTGCTTTAGAATAAACCAGGACTTGTGTTTTTATTTCAGTCAAAAGGACCTAAATCAGGACTGAGTGACTAAATCAGGATAAACCAGGACTAGACTAGACCAGGACTAAACCAGGACTAAACCAGGACTAAACCAGGACTAAACCAGGACTAAACCAGGACTAAACCAGGACTGAACCAACAGGACTAAACCAGGACTGAACCAGGACTAAACAGGACTAAACCAGGACTGAACCAAACAAGGACTAAACCAGGACTGAACCAGGACTGAACCAGGACAACTAACTACCAGGACTGAACCAGGACTATTAACCAGGGACTAAACTCCCAGACACTCACCCCAGACACTTCCTCCAGCTCCTCTGGTGGGACTCCTCTCAGCCCAGAGACAAAGTCCCTCAAGGTATTACTAAATTAGCTTCATACAATCTGAATGTGAAATGGGGTGATTGGCAGTGTGTGTGATGCCAGACGTGATGAGTTTGCACCAACTCAAGATAAAAACATTATTCTAAAGTATATTTATTTATTTATTTATGTTCCATTCTGGCTCCTAAATCAGCCGTGTTTTGTTTGTGTATCTATAGTTATAATCTGTGACTCTGTGGATCATTCTGTCAGAATTTACACATTTTAAATCACAATATTCATCCTAATAAAAGAAACAAATCCGCTGACTCCACTGTCCAATAGAGCTGACGTCGCCGTAAACATCATCACAACAAAGCGCCGCCTGCTGTAGCGCCCCCTATGGACAGAGCACGTCACACTACAGCAGCACATTTTTTTACATTTGTACCGAAATGACGACGCGACGCTGCAGAATCCTACGAGTATCAACGATTAAGAAAATAAAACTGGAGAAGGAAGTGCGGACGTAACAGTGGGCGTGGCACAGTGGGCGTGTCATAGTGGGCGTGTCACAGGGGGCGTGGCACAGTGGAGGTTAAATGGGGGCAGATCAGCAAAATGGCGTCTTGAAAATAGTCGTTTAAAGATTAAACTCAAACATGAATCACTCCAACTTGAGTAAATGTCGAGGGGAAACATCTGGAACATGGTCTAAGCTCTAAAAAAAAGTAAATTTTGCAGAATGACTTTGCTTTAAGTAGATTTCCGTCGTCATCATCATTTAACACAAAAGGACATTAATGAAAATAAATAAACAGCGGTTGACTTTTGAGCCGCTCTGTTACTCACTGTTTATGTAACGCCTCATATTTATGCAGAGCGTTCACTTCAGACTGAGCCGTGTGGTTTTTCCGTGAGAGAAAAGGCTTTAGTTTGAGTGACAAGTCTCTATGAGTCATTGTCCCGAGCGTTTCATACTGAGCCTCGTCTGACGCTGTTGTTCATTCACTTCTTCTGCCATCTGGGCTGCGGCTCCTCTGTTTCCTCGTGTCTACTATGAACATGAAAGTCCCGCATGTTTTGGCACTACTTCGTGTTATTTTGCTGTGCGTTTTTGTGGCTGTTGGGTGTGTTTTGGACGTGGCGGCGCTGGGTGAGGGCAGATCAGGGCAGATCAGGGCAGTGGACGGGGTTTGCAGCCTCACTGTGAATGTGCTGAGCTGCCACAGGGACGAGCTGCCAGGAGAGGACTTAAAACACAACTCCACGAGGTCTGAGTGGAGCTGGACGACTTCTGGGATCAGGGAGTTAAAGGAAATTCAAGCTAAACTGTTAATATTTCTGTGCTGATGTTGAATAAGTCAGTAGCCGTGATATTCTAGAGTCGTGTGCAGAGTTTAAACATATTTTAGAGGTGTCTGTGTGAACCCTCAGTCGTCCAGGTCTGATCCAAAGCAAAAGACAAACTTTAAATCTGTCACTGGACAAATCGTTGTAGGAGTGAAGACGTTTGCTTCAGTTCTGCTCAGATTACAGCTGGACACTGCCTCATATCGACAAATAAATTTACTTTAAATCTAAAGAAAACTAAATTCAAATCGTCAAACAAATGTGATAGAACAAATAAATCTAATTGGAGGAATAATCATCCAAAACAAGCTGAATTGGAAAAGTCACATACAATTTCTAAAGACAAACGTATGTAAATCTTTAGCAATTATATCGAAAGTGAAACTGTTCATTTTGTATCGTTCATTGACCCTCGTGGATCATATCAAACAAATACCACGTCACTACTGTCCAAAAATGAGCAAACTGTGAATAAAGCTCCTCACAGACTCAGACTAATGAATTTGTCCCAAAAAATACAATGAAATTCAAGGACCTGGTGGATTATAGAACCAAACAATTTATGTATAAAATGAAGAATAAACAATCACTATTTCATATTCAAGATCTGTTTAAAAATCGAGATGTTTATGATCTTAAAGGGTCTGAGGTATTTAAAAAAACAAGAGTTAGAACAAATGTCAAACTCTGTGTTTCAACCACTGCAGTAAATATTTGGAACAGATGAAAATATCAAATATTGTGGAACATTGAGCCGTTTCAACAGTTTGTATAAAAGGAAAACTATAAATTCATACAGTGCTACTGAATCCTGATCTATTCTTTTATTTATTTATTTGTTTTTCTCTTTTCTTTACTGTGAACACTGTAAAAGCAGCAGCTCTTTATGTTTAGTGTAAAAGGGGAGGAGCCATGAACTCTTCTGCCTGATCCTTTTTCAGACTTGTGCATTTTGACTGTTCCTTGACTTAAGACTGAAATGTCTGGAAAGAAAGAAAAATAAAAAGTATCTAAAAAGTACATCTGTCTGAAGGAGAAGCTAACTCCACTGAAACTGTAAACATCTATTGTCTCCAGTCTCAGCTGGAGCTACCCTATCCAGCCCTTAACGACCCTGCTGTTGTTCTCATTGTTCTGGGTCTGAGGATGGAGGTGTAGACGGGGACAGGTGATGGCTCTCTCTCCTCTCAAACCATTTCTTTTCTCTGGCTCAGATCTGAACTTCACTCTCTTCAGAGGAGCAGTTAGTGTGTTTGAGATGGAGATGAGCAGCAGACTGTGGTCCTGAGCGGCTCTCACGCTGGTGTCGGTACAACCTCTTATGGAGCGATAAACAAAGTAATGTAGTGACAGATTTAAACTTATATTTTAGAGGTGGACTTTTTAGAAGGAGGTCAACCTGTTTGTCCTGTGGAGATGTTCTTGCTTTGCCTGGAATGCATTTAAGAAAAACGTTTTAGAGTGCAGCATGCTCGTCCAAGCTGCGGCTTGGAAATCATCGTCTTCACTCTAAAACGATTTGTCCAGCTACAGATTTAAACTTTTGCTGTAGGTCTAAGTGTGAACTGTCCCTGAGTCATATTTAGCACAATCGTTCAGGTCCTTAATGGACGCTCTTACACCTATTAGCATCCTGGCTAGCACTTTTGTCGTCCGTGTTTATGTTTAGGTCTGATAATGGAGTTATAAATAGGAGATAGATGATGTCTGAGGCCCACATTCTTATTCTTTAACTCCTCTTAAACCATTTCTTTCCTTTGCCTCAGATCTGAACCTCTTTATCTTCAGCGGAGTGGTTTGTGGCTCCTTTCCTTTTGTTTTTTCTCGAAAAACATGCTCGTTTCTCCGTAGATCTCACCCGTAATGTGGCCTGGTTGCGTCACCGCTTTGTCTGAGAGAGTTTAAAGCCACACAGCGCAACAGAGACACATCTTCATGGAGAAAAAAAGCATCAGTGAAGTGAAGTGTGGTTTTAAATGATCTCGTTCAGTTGCTCAGGAGTTTTCAAACATGCAACACTTTAACACAGACAGAGTAAAGTGGTCGTACTCCGGCGCTGTCCTTGTCGCTCTGCAGACACAGCTCTCTGAAGCGCACACACTCACATACATCACATACAGTAGCGCTGGCTCGGGGCGTCCTCGTCTCATTGTGTGACGGGTTATTTTTAGTGGAGCTGGGCATTGTGCCAGATGTGTACCTTCACGGCTCTGTCCTGCGGCGCCGGGCTCACGCTCCACTGCTCCTTCTCCGTCCACACACTCGCACGCTCAACAGTCACTGCCACAAAGCATGCTGCCGTTTAAATACCAGGGAGGCTCCATCTTGTAAGGTCAGAACTTCGCCAAAGGGGGATGAGAAAGTGGACACAGTTTGCAAGAAGAGAGCGGATTATTCTTCGAGAGTTCTGAGTTATTTGATTTTTAAAGGGCTGATATTACACAAAATGGACTGTTCTGAGCTTTAGGTGATGTTATAGAGCTGTTCCTTCCTCAAAAACAGACCTCGAGTTGTGTTTGTTTCATTCACATGTTTGAGTAACACTTTATTATTAGTTTGTAACATCTCCAAAGCTCAAAATGCTCTGTTCCACCTTGTGATGTCATGAAGTGGTAGTTGAACACTAATGTTTTAGCTTTAGTTCAGTAGTAGATTGGCAATTTTTCCAGGAGCTGAAATGATCCAAATGATTCAAGTGAAGGTGTGTGGAGTTTAAAAACACACTGGAGCACTTCCTGTATCACCACATGATGACATCACAAGGTGGGACAGAGTGTTTTCAGTCTGAGAGAAGAGCTCAGCCTACATTTGCAGGTTTGTGTGTTAAAAATGTGTGAATGAAACAAAAAAAAACACAACTCCAGGTCTGTTTGTGATGAGGAAACGTTAGAACAGATCAGAAAATAGAGTAATGTGGGCCCTTTAAGGCAATGTGGGCCCTTTAAGGTAAAACGGGCCCTTTAAGGTCTGGACTGGAGTGAGTGCAAACTTGCCTAAGATGGTGGAAGTTGCGTAAAAAAAAACAGTCGGAGGATCTGTAGTAACACTTGTGTGGACAGGGTGGAGGTTCAACTTCCCCAAAACAACATTTCACAAACTCTGAGCCGAAGAAAAGCTCTGAAATGTTCGTTCACTTTAATCTCTGTCCCAACGTCTCTGTTTCATTAAAGGTGCAGTGTGTTTCTGGGGGAAGCTCCGCCTCCTGCGTCTCTCTGTGGAGTTGTAAAGGCAGGTGGGGCATTAAACTGCATCAGGACACGTTACAGGTCAGGTCTATGGAGAGGCGAGCCCACTCACAGTTGAATATGTGTCTTTCAAGGTATTTTTAAAGCTATAAAAATCTGCAATTGTATAAAAGTAAAAGCAAATCCACGGAGACGAGCGGACAGCAGATTCTCCGTTATAAATGTGACATAACGGTTTAAATCTCATCTTTAAATCTAGATATCCACATGACGTACATGTGAAGCTGTAAGCAAAAAAATAAAACAAAAAACTCTGATGGGTTCTTTGAGGATTTGAAAATAAAATATATATAAAAAAAAAAAAAAAAAAAAAATTTAGTAGATGTATTTACCTTTTTCCCTTAACTACATAATTCCATGTATCTTACTTCACATATTTGATGTTTGTGTGTATAAAATATATGACATAGTAAAAAAAAAAAAAAAAACACTGAATGAGAGGATGTGTCCAAACTCACTCGTGTATATATTAAAATGTCTGTATATTTCTGTGCTCACATGATGCTAATATTCTGTCTATAGTGGGCCCCGTGGAGCCCTGTCCCTCGTGTCTGTAGCGGGCCCCGTGGAGCCCTGTCCCTCGTGTCTGTAGCGGGCCCCGTGGAGCCCTGTCCCTTGTGTCTGTAGGGGCCCGTGGAGCCCTGTCCCTCGTGTCTGTCGTGGGCCCCGTGGAGCCCTGTCCCTCGTGTCTGTAGCGGGCCCCGTGGAGCCCTGTCCCTCGTGTCTGTAGCGGGCCCCGTGGAGCCCTGTCCCTTGTGTCTGTAGCGGGCCCCGTGGAGCCCTGTCCCTCGTGTCTGTCGTGGGCCCCGTGGAGCCCTGTCCCTCGTGTCTGTAGTGGGCCCCGTGGAGCCCTGTCCCTCGTCGTCTGTAGGGGCCCCGTGAGCCCTGTCCCTCGTGTCTGTCGTGGGCCCCGTGGAGCCCTGTCCCTCGTCTGTAGGGGCCCCGTGGAGCCTGTCCCTCGTGTCTGTAGGGGCCCCGTGGAGCCCTGTCCCTCGTGTCTGTAGGGGCCCGTATCACTCAGCTTCCCTGTCCCTCGTGTCTGTAGGGGCCCCGTGGAGCCCTGTCCCTCGTTAGGCTCCTGTAGTAAATGTCTGTCAGCAGGATTCACCTGAACCATCTGGAGACTCTAATCTGCCCCTGGAATTATCACTCAGCTTAGTCAGCTTTGTCCTCAGCGACGCACAGACTGGAGGTGTGTGCTTGTGTACAAGAGCCACAGAGAGCCACAGAGCCACAGAGAGCCATAGAGAGCCACAGAGAGCCACAGAGAGCCACAGACAGAGCCACAGACAGAGCCACAGAGAGCCAGAGAGCCACAAAGAGCCACAGAGAGCCATAGAGAGCCACAGAGCCACAGACAGAGCCACAGACAGAGCCACAGAGCCACAGAGAGCCACAGAGCCACAGAGAGCCACAGAGCCACAGAGAGCAACAGAGAGCCACAGAGAGCAACAGAGCCACAGACAGAGCCACAGAGTCACAGCCAGAGCCACAGAGCCACAGTTATGGTTTTCCTCGTGTTCAAAGTCTGCAGTTTGTCTTGCCAAAAGTCGTCTGATATTTCAGGCTTTTTTCCAACAAACACAGATATAAAACCTGCAGCGAGATCAAAACAAAATCACAATGTCAACACTTTCAACTCCAGTTTATTCCTACAGAAAATTTAAAATAACTTGAGCTGAACAAAGATTTTCACATGAAAGTCAATAAACCAAGTACAGAGATAAAAAAAGAACAATCACTCACCTGTGTGTTCTGTGTTAAATACCAGGGAGAAGAGGAGGGTTTTCAGTCGAGTCTTAAACTGTGTTAAAGACTGAGAGGATCTCACAGGCAGAGGGCGCTGTTCCAAAGTCTGGGCGCTGCCACAGAAAAGGCTCTGTCTCCTCTGGTCTTGAGCCTGGTCAGCTGACCTCTGACCTCTGACCTCAGGGCTGTGGGTGGAGCACAGGGCTGCAGTAAGTCCCTCAGATAAAGAGGAACCACAAAGACACATTTAAACACAAGAATATTTAGAATTTACCTGAAATGAAACAGGCTCCAGAGCAGCACAGGCCTGATGTATCTCGTGTCTTACTTTTTGTCTCACACTGCAGTGTCACCCATCCACACCCCAGAGGACCTCAGAGTTAAGTGTCAGACATTCCGAGGGCTGGAGGACCTTCTCACAGTGTCAGACCTGAGAGGACCTCACAGTGTCAGACCCGAGAGGACCTCAGAGTGTCAGACCTGAGAGGACCTCACAGTGTCAGACCTGAGAGGACCTCACAGTGTCAGACCCGAGAGGACCTCACAGTGTCAGGCCTGAGCAGTGGGTTAGTTTGTTGTAGCAGGTTGTAAATGGCCTCGTGCTGCAGTCTCTGTCCACACAATACGGCTTAATTACAAGTGTTCTGTCCCATCCAGCTGCTCACAACCCACTAAGACACTAACCTCTTACCCAAGCCCGTTTTTATCTTTAGTCACAGCACATTTACTCGAGTTCTTTCTCGTTGGCAGCCGCTCCCCGCGCCCCCTGCTGTTTATGTCACGCGTTTCCTGCACATTATGTAGATTGACACATTTGTAATTGCCTGGAGACGGCGAGCGCACTCTGCTGATTTTGATATAGGGGTGTGCTGTGCGTTTCTGCATCGGTAATAAAACACACGGCATTAACATGTCTGATTGGATCCACACATGCATTTTGCTTCACTGGCAATCAGCGCGACACAGAGCCTGAAAAGGTGGCAGTATGGGGCCGATCGGCGGAGTGCTATTAACTTAAAAAGAACAGATGAATAGCAGGTAATTAGATATAGAACATGCTGCAATTGGACCAAATAGTGCTTTTTGGAGCCGCAGAATCAAAAGAACATATGCTCGCTGCGCACTCAGAAAGGCTTTCACATTTCTATGCGTTTGTCCGGCTCCCACACATCATAGAGCTGTTACCATGACGATGACGCTGCCCCATTGTTTGGCCGTCTCCTCGCGCTAAGGTCACGGCACCTGTCGGCGAACGCAATGAATTTTAAAAGCCTCATATAAGTAGTGCTGGGAAGAGTACTTTGAAAATGTATTTGGAGACAGAATACTGAACACCTGCTTTAAGATGTAGGTGTTGTGTTACATGGGCCAATCAGAGTACCGTGCTCTGAATACTTCGAATACTTTAACACAGAGTGCTTTATATTATAGTGAGAACTCCAGACATCCTCCACACAATAGTGAAATAAAAACTCCAGGATCATGTAGAGGGTTAATACGAACATTTAAAACCAAAATGAGTCTGACAGCAGCAGGGACAGAGAGGGGACACGGTTTTTCAATAGAAAGTGAATTGGAGCCAGAGTTGATGGAGCAGGAAGTGCACCCATGATCACTTCCTGTTTGAAAAGCTGCAGTAGCAGGTTAGCTACGTCCATTTATATAAACAGTCTGTGGACACACACACTGCAAGAATGTTTTTTTTTTTTTTTTTAATTCATTAATAACTTTCAGACAAAATTGCATCATCAAATACGGCAAGTTTTCCTTTGATTTTAGAAAATTGTCTGCATTTTGAGCCTGTGTCTGTGTGGAGTTTGTTCTCTCTATGTCTGTGTGGAGTTTGTTCTGTGTCTGTGTGGAGTTTGTTCTCTCTGTGTCTGTGTGGAGTTTGTTCTCTGTGTCTGTGTGGAGTTTGTTCTCTCTGTGTCTGTGGAGTTTGTTCTCTCTGTGTCTGTGTGGGAGTTGTTCTCTCTGTGTCTGTGGAGTTTGTTCTCTCTATGTCTGTGTGGAGTTTGTTCTCTCTGTGTCTGTGTGGAGTTTGTTCTCTCTGTCTGTGTGGAGTTTGTTCTCTCTGTGTCTGTGTGGAGTTTTTTCTCTCTGTGTCTGTGTGGAGTTTGTTCTCTCTGTGTCTGTGTGGAGTTTGTTCTCTCTGTGTCTGTGTGGAGTTTTTCTCTCTGTGTCTGTGTGGAGTTTGCTCTCTCTCTGTGTCTGTGTGGAGTTTGCTCTCTCTGTGTCTGTGTGGAGTTTGCATGTTCTCCCTGTGTCTGTGTGGAGTTTGTTCTCTCTGTGTCTGTGTGGAGTTTGTTCTCTCTGTGTCTGCGTGGAGTTTGTTCTCTCTGTGTCTGTGTGGAGTTTGTTCTCTCTGTGTCTGTGTGGAGTTTGTTCTCTCTGTGTCTGTGGAGTTTGCGTGTTCTCTCTGTGTCTGTGTGGCGTTTGTTCTCTCTGTGTCTGTGTGGCGTTTGTTCTCTCTGTGTCTGTGTGGAGTTTCTCTCTCTGTGTCTGTGTGGAGTTTGTTCTCTCTGTATGTGTGGAGCCTGTGTGGAGTTTGCATGTTCTCCCTGTGTCTGTGTGGAGTTTGCGTGTTCTCTCTGTGTCTGCGTGGAGTTTGTTCTCTCTGTGTCTGTGGAGTTTTTTCTCTCTGTGTCTGTGTGGAGTTTTCTCTCTCTGTGTCTGTGTGGAGTTTGTTCTCTCTGTGTCTGTGTGGAGTTTGTTCTCTCTGTGTCTGTGTGGAGTTTCTCTCTGTGTCTGTGGAGTTTGCTCTCTTTGTGTCTTTGTGGAGTTTGTTCTCCCAGTGTTTGTGTGGAGTTTGTTCTCTCTGTGTCTGTGTGGAGTTTGTTCTCTCTGTGTCTGTGTGGAGTTTGCGTGTTCTCTCTGTGTCTGTGTGGAGTTTGTTCTCTCTGTGTCTGTGTGGAGTTTGTTCTCTCTGTGTCTGTGTGGAGTTTGTTCTCTCTGTGTCTTTGTGGAGTTTCCCCTGAACACTCGACTTCACCAAATGAACGAGCAGCTGCAGCAGAACACGGCTGCTCGACATTAGTATTCTGAACAGTTTTCTCGGGACATGTGTTCAGCTCTTTTCACGCTGTAGTAGCAGATACTTGAAGTGAGAGTTTGAAGTGAGACTTTTTGAAGTAATTTGTTCACGTTTAAATATTCATAACCAAAAGAGTCTGTCTCAGTGTGAACGACGAGACACTTCACCCACTTCTGTTTGTGTGAATGTGCTGCGTGTGTGATCCAGTCAGTCTGAAGAGCGACTTTGAGTGTCCTGGAAGCGCTGTAGAAATTATTATCATCATTATTATTATTATTCTTGTTATAATTATGGAGAGTTGCACTTGGTTTAGTCACTTCGCGTCTCTCCAGGTTGAGACATAAACTCTTTGTGCAGGTGATTCGTCCGAGGAGCAAAATCTGTCGTTTTTATCTCAAGGACAAACATGAAACTCCAGAGGCTCAGTCAAAAGTCGGCGCTGCTTCAGACTCTGTGTTTTTGAGCCTCTTTTTATCAGAGATCAATAACTCACGGCAGCACCCCCCTGAAAACGCCCGAGTCTGGTCTCAGTCTCAGAGGATGAGCGGGTCTGGAGGTTGGGGGTTGTTTGCTGCAGTGGCTCTAGTGCATATTGCTGCTGCGTCCTCAGACAAGACACTTCACCTGCCTCGTCCGTGTCTGACTGTGGCGTGAGTGATTGGCAGTGGCTGCAGATGCCGATGGCGCAGGTCGATAATCTCGCTCCTGTCAGTCTAAACCTCACACTGTGGTAACATACAGTAACGAGCAGAACGTGCACAAAGCTGAAAAACACTGGTTCTTACAGTTTGCACATGTACAGTGTCTTACATTTACTATTTTTATGTTTATGACTCACTGCTGCTTCTTTACTGTTAAAGGCTGTTGAGCTTTTCAAAATAAAACTACTTCACACACAGTAAAGTAGAAACTATGACTTTTATTTTATTAAGTCTGTGCATGTGTATGTCTCTATATGCACTGACATCAAATATAATCATGACTAAAAAAAAACATATTACAAAATAAGAATATTGTCCGTGTAGACGACACACTGTGATGTTTCTGCACAGAGAGGCAGCAGAGATCTGGAGATACACAACACAATCGATAATTAGCTCCTTTAAACACAGATGACGACTGACAGCAGCAGTACTAGTACTTTTACTGTAAAGTACAGTACTCTGCAGGCTCTGTCTGTGAGGAAACATCTGTCTGACAAATGTAGTGTTGACAGGCTGGTTATTTGCTGTAATGTTTGAACATCGTACTTAGAACAATATAAAGGATTAGAGCCAGAGCCACATTTACATCTGAGGAGTGAGACGACAGGTGTGAAACATGAATCCAAGAGAATACACGTAGTACTATACTGTAAAGAGTTCTGTCGGGGCTTTAGGGGCGTTACCTTTGATCATGTGCTGTGATGCACAGCGTCTAATGAAAACAGTAAAGTGTTGTTGAAAAAGGGTGTGTTTTTACTGTGCTTTTTCACGGCACAGAGCAGAAGTATCTTATCATCAATGTGTGATTCAGTGATGCAACATAAACCATCATTGAGTGTCCAAAAAGCACCATCAATCCAGTATTATTATCAATATTACTATTATTATTTGGCCGTACATCACATAGACGCCTGAGCAAACACAGAATAGGATCAAAATTATCCTCAAACACAATCACTCTCCTTCTTTTGAGTCATATTTGCTTTGACGATAACTTCCTTGAACATGTGGTGTAAAAACAGCACAAGAAAAGCAGCGTGCGGCGTGAGGGCCGAGCTAAACCCCAGCAACAGCGGCACATTACCGTCGCTAATAGCAGTAATGATAGCAACGGAGGCTGTGTCACCACGAACAGATGGAACAGGCTAAGAGAGAGGAGAGAGCACGAGTGGTGAGAAAGTGCCCGAGCTTTTCCATGTATCCCTGGAGAAGTGGCCCAGGGAAGAGGCTGTGAGTGCTGCTCTCTCTTCCCCTCCACAGCTTATAGAACCAAGACCCATCCCCCAGTGGATTATACCTCCTACACCACTAAGCCCCCGAACTCCTACGACCGAGTGGCCCTTAAACACATGTGTTCATTACGAGAGACAATACACCGGGAACATGCCAATATCGTGTTCTTTCGAGTGTGCCCTTTCAAATGCCACAGCACGTCTGGCTTAATACACAGGAGCGCGTACTTAGACACGTTAGATCACTTATACTCGAGTATTTTTTCACTCGCTCACGTTCAGGTATTCAGAAATCGAAGGAAGGCACTGGGAGAGTGTGCAGAGCCGCCTCCGTTTGACACAAGCAGCTTTATTTGTTATATAAGATGGGTTACCGTGACAAAAAAAAAAAGAAAAAACGAAAAAAAGAGGGCCCTTGCCAGTTTGGGGGGGTTGATTATGTGAGTCACTTCTATGTATTAGCATGTGCATGTGTGAGGCACTGCTGGAGATTAGGAGTAATGCCGTCTCACAGGCAGCAGACTCAGAAGGGCTCAACGCGTGTGACCAAACAGTGTTTTCCATGCCGCACTGCAGTTTCAGCTTCAAACTGTAGCTCCGAGACGTTTTCTGTGGAGCGCTGTGTGTCCTCAGAGCTGCGTTTTGTAATATTGTGGTGAAAGTTGAGCCTCTCCAAACTGTACAACCAAAACAATGAGAAAGAAATCTGGTCCTTTGCATCATCACAGCCAGCGGCTTTGCACCATTTCCTTCAACGACTTCCCAGCGGTTTTTCTAATGCTGCTTATTGTTTATACAGAAAAACAGAACGACACATCCAGCACCGGGAGGGACAGACGGTTGAGACTTTAGACGTTTGACAATAATAACATTGTGAAACACAGTATTTCTATGACGTGTGTTTGTGTCCAGAGCCAGAAGCCGTCGGTGTGAGTGACATTTGAATAGAGTCATTGTGTGAGTTAGTGATATAAAAGATATTTGTGAGGCTGAACAAGCGACGTGGAAGATAAACAAGTGAAACAGACCAGTGACCAGCTCAGTGGGGTTGAAATTATGGTCTGTGCAAAGACACATGCAGGAGCCTATTGAAAACGCTCGATGGGCTTTTATACGGGCGGTACAGGGCTCAGGTGGAGCGAGGTTACTCCGCTCTTCTGTACCTTTCAGAGATAGAGAGATGTAAAATCAACACACCATGAAAATTGGCTTGTCAAGCTCGAGTGTGGAACTTTTGTATCAGTTCAGTCCCAGAATTCCTCCTGGATTTCAAAGCAAAGGTGAACGCAAATGTTCAGTTTGAATTCACCAAAAACCTGCTTTTATCTCGGCTTTGCTCTGTGGCTGAGCCTGTTTGAGTTAATCTACGCCTGCTCCCTCATGTCCCAGAGCCAGGCGTATGTGTGCTCCACTGCTCCTTCAGACAATACGGCTCAGAGCTGAGGTGTTTGGGCCGGGCCCAGCTGCTCTGACACACTTTGATAAAGCAGAATGTGAGGCACCTGGGCCCAGCTACACACTGTTACACAGCAACACAGTTTAGCCGGGTCTTTTTAGGGCAAAACGTTAGCTCAGCATGGTTCGCCTTTTCAGCTTTTATTCAGCAAAACAAAATATTTAAACATATATATTTGCTTGACCTACACCTGCCAACAATTATGTTTTAGTAACTAAGCTTGTTATTCTCAAATGAGTAACTAACATGATTCCACAGCACCTCAACACACTTATCCATCTGCAAGATTCCAGACAGGAATTAACTTCTCCATGGAGATTTCCAACCAGATTTCACACAATAACTTTAGTAAAAGTCATAGTGGGGTTAGTCTTTCTGGCAGAGGTGAGGTCTGAGTCGCCACATCTCAGACTCTCGCTGTGTTTCAGACATCATTCTGTGTCCTGATCCTGTGTCCCGATCCCTCCCGGCCCCGGTGCCTGGCTGGATGACCCGGTGCCTGGCTGGATGACCCGGTGCCTGGCTGGATGACCCGGTGCCTGGCTGGATGACCCCATGTCTGGCTGGATGACCCCGTGCCTGGCTGGGGTCCCATCCTTAGTTGATTCAGCTCTGGGCTCTAGTCTTGGACTCTATCTGCTAATCGATGCACATTAGTCCTGGACAAATCTGCCTGTGTCCATGGGAGTGGATCTCTGCTTCACTGTGGTTCTCCTCGAGGTTTCCCTTTTTCCCACTTTTTTTTTAGTTTTTCCTTGCCGAGAAGAGAGTCTAAGGACAGAGAATGTTCTGGGACAGGTTCTCCATTTGCTTGTTTTCTGTTGATTCATTTTCTTGTGCAGGCTTTTGTTGTAACACATTGAGGTCTTGGGTCTAATCATTAATAGAAATGATCAGGTTCCACATTTGTGCTTTTACCTTTTGGATATTTCATGGTAAAGTACAATGTAAGCAACAGGAAAAAGCAGCTCCTCATCATCATCTCGAACCTGAAAACCTCTGATACTTTTTAAACCTCTGATACTTTTTAAACCTTGTGACCAGAATCTCTCTAAAAGTTTAAAAAGTGTGTGTCTGTTCCTCAGGAGGATCGTTGCTGCTCTCAGAGGAGACCCCCACTGACCCGGCCCCTCTCCTGCAGATGGTCACCTCTCGGTCCTCCGCCCCTCACGCTGACCTCACCAAAAAGGATTCTGCCAGCGTCCGCACACAGAGCCTGCCCGAGACCAGCAGCAGCAGCACTCTGCCCGACCTGCACAACCCCCTGCCCCTGGACTCGCCTCTGCCCCCTACGCCCCCGCTGCCTCCCCCCGCCAGAGCCCGTGCTCCTGTCGCCCCTCGATCTGCCCCAAGAACCGCCCCCTAATCTGCCCCGAGGTCTGCCCAGAGAACCGTCCCGAGATCTGTCCAGAGAACCGTCCCGAGATCTGTCCAGAGAACCGCCCAGAGAACTGTCCCGAGATCTGTCCAGAGAACCGTCCCGAGATCTGCCCAGAGAACTGTCCCGAGATCTGTCCAGAGAACCGTCCCGAGATCTGTCTAGAGAACCATCCCAAGATCTGCCTAGAAAACCATCCCGAGATCTGTCCCGAGATCTGTCCAGAGAACCATCCCAAGATCTGCCTAGAAAACCATCCCGAGATCTGTCCCGAGATCTGTCCCGAGATCTGTCCCGAGATCTGTCCCGAGATCTGTCCCGAGATCTGTCCAGAGAACCATCTCAAGATCTGCCTAGAAAACCGTCCCGAGATCTCCCCAGAGAACTGTCCCAAGATCTGTCCCGAGATCTACCCCAAGAACCACCCCGAGATCTGCCCAGAGAACTGTCCCGAGATCTGCCCCAAGATCTGCCCGTGGATCTACCTCCAGACCGTCCTCCTCCTCTTCCAGCTAAACCATTATCCATGTCCAGTGCATCTCCAACCAAAAAGTCCCTGATGGTGGAAAGCCCTCAGCGTCCCAACACTCTGAATCTAAAGACCCTGCCCCGCCCCGTAGTGAGGGAGAACGGAGGCGGCCCCCCGTCGGGCCTGTGTGAAGACGAGGAGGAGAGGAAGCTGCTGGAAGAGGATTTGAAGAAGTGCATAGAGGATTTCAAAAAGATTCGTTTGCCCAAAAAGTTTCCAGATCGTAAGAGACACTGGCAGAGCGACCTGCTCAAAAAGTACAACGCTTAGAACTCAGAGAGGAGCGACGGGAGCGACGGGAGCCACGGGGCTTTGAGGTGCTCGGCAATCAACTGTAGCATGCATGGAAAATTATGTAGTAAAGCTTAGAATGAGGTAGCGTTTTTCTACAGGACCAGGCACTAGTTTGAACCCTCTCATTCAGTGTGTTTTTCTCTTTATTTTTACTACTTTCTACATTTTAGATGCAGAAAACGTCAAATATACTGAACGGTAAATGGTAAAAATGGTAAATGGTCGCTCTTCCAACTGAACTACTGTCGCCCAAATATGAAGTAAGACACATGGAATTATGTAATAAAGAAAAAAATAAATTAAAAAATAAAATAATTAAAGTATTTTTTTTGACAAAGCAAAGAGTGGATACTGGAATATAACAAATAAAACATACAATATTTAGGCATTTAACTTTTTTCCTCCTAGATAATTTCTTATATCTTACTTACATATATGCGATGTCTTCTGTGTGTTTATATAAAATGTAGAAATGATTAAAAATAAAGAAAAATAAACATAAATCAGAGGCTGTGTCCAAATGTGTCTCCCTCTGAAAACTCAACTCACCATGGAGCTTTTCACCTGCTTGTCTCGTTGCTATTGCTTTGCCTAGAATGTTCCATACCCTGGCATTAAATACATCAATCTACAATGAATGTGTACCTGTCAGCTCTGTGGAAAAGGGAGCCCACTCACAGAGAGAATGCATGTTTATCCCAAAGGATTTTCAAAAACGTGTCATGTAAAATGCAAAATAGAGGCTGTGGGGAATTTTCCCAGTAAAATCATAACATCTCCATGGAGACAAGCAGGAAAAGTTACACATGTAGCTTTAAAGTTGGAGAATAGAAATGGTTTTGAAAGTAAAAAATGGTGCTGGCAGCTGGTTTGTAGATGTAGACCTCACAGTGTCAAGTCTGAGAGGACCTCACAGTGTCAGACCTGAGAGGACCTCACAGTCACCTCACAGTGTCAGACCCGAGAGGACCTCACAGTGTCAGACCCGAGAGGACCTCACAGTGTCAGACCCGAGAGGACCTCACACTGTCAGACCCGAGAGGACCTCACAGTGTCAGACCTGAGAGGACCTGTGTCAGACCGAGAGGACCTCACAGTGTCAGGACCTCACAGTGTCAGACCTGCGGGAACCTGAGAGAGGACCTCACAGTGTCAGACCTGAGAGGACCTCACAGCGTCAGACCTGAGAGGACCTCACAGTGTCAGGCCCGAGAGGACCTCACAGTGTCAGACCTGAGAGGACCTCACAGTGTCAGACCTGAGAGGACCTCACAGTGACCTCACAGTGTCAGACCTGAGAGGACCTCACAGTGTCAGACCTGAGAGGACCTCACAGTGTCAGGCCCGAGAGGACCTCAGAGTGTCAGGCCTGAGCAGTGGGTTAGTTTGGACAAACACAATCTCATTTTTATTTTTATTTAAGCAGAGGAAGTTAGCGCTCAGTCGTTCAGTAAAACACTCTAAATGCACAGTGCACATGGGCTAAAGAAATGCAGAGTGAATCAGTAATACGACTGTTACCTAAGGCTGAGCTGCAGAGAGTGTGGAGTGAATAACAACATGAGGTCATTATGTCTGATTGGTGTACTTTCAATCATTACACTTTCCACTTACTCAAAGGACAATGTTAGCATGTCTGGGATTAGCTCTGGCTGCTCTGTGTCATGTTTTCGCCAGAAACACAGCCAGAAAATGTAGAATATTAGCCGCCGACCTCGTTCAAGTAAAATAAAAATTCAAATGTAAAGTCACAGTGTCTGCGGCTGATGTTTAAAATCTGCAGCACATCTTCAAAGGCTCTCACGCCTGCGACTCGGAGCGACTCGGAGCTTGGTTTGATTATTTTTATCTAAATGCAATGGGAAGAATTCAAGAGAGAAAGAGCGAGAGGGAAACGGGAGCAGGGAAGCGGAGTGGGTCACCGCTGACACCAGAATGTGGACGAGTCATCACAATAACGACGACACGAGCGCGGCACAGTGGCATTTGTTCTCTTATCTCTCTGCATAAAGCGCACTAATGAATCCCCAGGTGTGAGCGCTGTGTTCTGTCTCATTACGGGATATGAGGCCCAGCCGAATGACGAACGGTTCAAAACGATTTACCTGTGAGTCACCTTGTCACAAATCGCTTTACGGCTAAATGTTTAAATGTCCTTTATGCAAAACACTTGTGAACTTTTAGCCATGTTCTAATGATTTTACCTCCTCAAAAACAGACCCGGAGCTGCGTTTTGTTTCATTCACTTGTTCCCTAAAGCTCAAAATGCTCCGTTCCACCTTGTGATGTCATGAAGTGGTAGTTTCCAGATTAACAGCTACGTCTTATGTTAAGTTCAGTGGATTTCCAGGTCTGAAATGAAGAATGAATGTTTTCAGTTTGAGAGAAGCGGTCAGCCTAAATCTGCAGGCTTGTTTGTGTGTTAAACATGTGAATGAAACAAAAAAACACAACTCCAGGTCTGTTTTTGCTGAGGAAACATTAAAATATAGACCAGAAACAGTGGAATATGAGGCTTTAAGGTTGGAGAGGTTCATTTAAATGCTGCCAGAAAAATGAAAAGTAACTTCTTGAATAATATACAGCACCGTCTGGGGTTTAACAGTAAATGTCAAGATTATAATTTGTGAATTGTTCTAAATAATACATTGTATGAATTCCATTTTTTCCATTTGGTGCAATGTTTGATCTTGAACCAAGGACGAGTTTTTCCTCAGAGCAACAGAGTCAAAACTACAGTGAGTCTGAACAATTAAAATGCAAATGAAAACGGCCGGACGCCTCACTCCTCACTCCTCCTGATCCACTGCAGAAAATACATGTGGTCTTAGGGCTGTCCTTCAAAAGTGTCCCAGTGTCCGAGTGTCTCCGAGTGTCCAGGTCAATGTCCACGTGTCTGAGTGTCCAAGTGTCCAGGTTAGTGTCCAAGTGTCTGAGTGTCCAAATTAATGTCCAACTGTCCGAATGTCTGTGTGTCTAGGTCAGTTTCCAAGTGTCCAAGTGTCCGAGTGTCCAAGTGTCTGAGTATCAAAGTGTCTGAGTGTCCAAGTGTCCAGGTCAGTGTCCAAGTGTCAGAGTGTCCAGGTCGAGGTCCGAGTGTCCAAGTGTCTCCGAGTGTCCAGGTCAATGTTCGCGTGCCTGAGTGTCGAAGTGTCCAGGTTAGTGTCCGAGTGTCTGAGTGTCCAGGTCAGTGTCCAACTGTCTGAGTGTCTAGGTCAGTGTCCGAGTGTCAGAGTGTCCAGGTCAGTGTCCAAGTGTCAGAGTGTCCAGGTCAATGTCCAACTGTCCGAGTGTCCAGGTCAATGTCCACGTGTCTGAGTGTCCAAGTGTCCAGGTCAGTGTCCAACTGTCCGAGTGTCCAGGTCGGTGTCCGAGTGTCAGAGTGTCCAGGTCGGGGTCCGAGTGTCCAAGTGTCTCCGAGTGTCCAGGTCAATGTCCGCGTGTCTGAGTGTCCAAGTGTCCAGGTTAGTGTCCGAGTATCAGAGTGTCCAGGTCAGTGTCCAAGTGTCAGAGTGTCCAGGTCGTCCTCACAGCTCTGACTCCGTACAAAATGGTCAAATTTTTATAGAACACTTTTCCACCTTCAAGGCTCAAAGCATTTTACGTCAAGGCACCACTCACACATTCACTCACACATTCACTCACACATTCACTCACACATCCACTCACACATTCACTCACACATTCATACACCAATGTACACAGACACTGGGGGCGAGGACCTGTCGGCTGATGGATCCAACCGCTTTACCGATGATGATTACTGTCATATCGAGAGAAGGATCTGAACCGCCAATCTTCAGATCAGTGGACAAACGCTCTACCAACTGAGCCACTGTCCACCATTTTGAACACTGTAAAGTAAAGTTATATGAGCAGGTGAATGAAAGCCACTCAAAAACCCTCGTCTTTGCAGTGCACCGACATCAAGAGAGACACCGAGAGCTGGATTCAAACCGCCAACCTTCAGATCAGTGCACAAACGCTCTACCAACTGAGCCACTGTCGCTCCAAAGTAAAAAGCAATTTCAGCTCTAAACCTCCTTTGACAAGAACAAATAATTGTTGATCATTTGTGCTTCAGTAAAAACGAGACATAAACAAGCCTTTGAATCTGTTTCCTCCCGCGGCCCCGGCTCCCCCGTCGTCCAACAGTAAAAGCCAGGCTGATTGCTGTGGTTTGGTCAAAACACTCCAGTCAAATGAAATCACTTTAAAAACATCTTTTTGATCATGTATGGAGCGCTCCCAGTATCCGCCTGCCTCCGCTGACAGCACCTTAATGCAGGGGTCCACTAAATGTGTTTGTTGCTTGCTGGGCCTAATTTCGTCAGGCCACAAAAGCTTGAAAGCAGCGTGCGATGTTTTTTAGCTTGTTTGAAAGAGCCATGTTGGTCTGAAATCAGCAGACCGTAGCATTGTTGGCGCGGCACTTGGATTTTAATGATGTTGATTTACGCTACGCCTCCTCTAAGGGCTACGGCGACAGCTTCAGTTAAGGTTAAGACATTAATCTCTACGTGTTGGCAGACGGGTTTATCTTGTTAAACATCTGACAAATGGTACAGTTTTATCAGTCCTGATGCTAAACACTGAGGAGAAGAAACAAGATATAATCTGGCTCCAAGTGGGGGATTAACAGCAGATTAGGATTTGCTCGTCTTAAAGTGCCTCTAAACTGCAGTCCACTCGCTGCCTCAAGTGAAACAAAGGGAACAGCGCCCAAACCTCCTCAGATATAAACCGTCCAGGTGTTGGTCCGATTGCTCGATGTGAAATCCATATAAAAGACTGTACTTTGCAGCTCATTAGGGGACTGCTACATCAGCTGGTTTGTCTGTATCTCTCATCTTTCAGCATTGGCAAAGACAGTGACAGATACTGGCCAAGCTCCCGGGCAGAGGGGGCTGGAGTCTGAGTCAGGATTTACACCACGAGTCCTTGCAATTCATCAGAAGTTGGAGTAACAGAATAAATATGGAAACTTAAATACTTACTCTTTGGCTCGTGTTTCGAGGAGAACGATTGGGCTGTTTGCTGATGTCAGAAGGTCTCGGGTTTGGTTAGAGTTGGCAAACGCTAAATTTCATACATCACAGAGGATCAATAAGACGCGCGATGTTTTTATTTTGAGTTTTACTTTCACTGCAGTATTTTATAAATGCTTGTGTCGTTCTATAGTTCTCATCTCTGACACATTTACACATTTTAAATCACAATATTCATCTAAAACAACTGAGTTCTGCTGACTTCCGCCCAACGGGAGCTGACGACGCCGTAAACATCATCACAACAAAGCGCCGCATGCTGCTGGCGCCCCCTATGGACAGCTGCACATCACACTACAGCAGCACATTTTAAAATTTGTATCCAAAATGACGACACGAAGCTGCTGAATCCTACGAATCACCGATTAAGAAAATAAAACTGGAGAAGGAAGTGCGGACGTCACAATGGAAGTGAAAACTTGGGTAAATCGGCAAAATGGCGTCTTGAAAATGATGGATTAAACATTAAACTCAACCATGAATCACTCCAAATACAACTTCAGAGGCTCAACGAGAAGAAACAACTAGAACATGAAGAAAATCTCTGAAAAGTCGATTTTGCCGTAGGTCTGATTTAATCTGAAACTGCAAAAGGAAAGGAAAGTATTTAAATAGTTCCCATAGCTCTCACAAACCCTGTGGCACATTCCTATGGCGTTCACATGCATGACTTTAAAACCTAAGCATGTTTCATTCAATCTGAGTCGTAAATCTGCATTGTAACTTTGCATTCAGCCGCGTCATCTCTTCTTAAACCTCTTTATGGTGTGTCGTGTTTTAGAAGCTGGCCTTTTGACTTATTATAGATGCACTGCGAGCTCTGCAGTCTGTGAAGTGGAAAGGTTCAGCAATGCAACAAAGAGAATAGTTATGCTTTGAAATGAAGAGGTAAAACAGTCTGCGGGGGCCGGCTGAAGGGAACAGCGTCAGACAGACCTGGTGAACAACATCAGAACTGAGTGTAACTGCAGGTCCAAGCAGGAGCCTCTGAGAGTTCATCATGAATCTATTACAAACTGACGAACTGCACGAACATAAGCCTCAAATCCTAAAGAGGCTTTTTTGTGGTGTAACTTAATAGAAGGTAATACAAAGCCAACTGTCCAGGGTTTTTTCTATTTATGAGTAGCACAGTGTGGAGTCGTATGGTAGAGGGCAGCTTCTTCAGGTTCTCCTCACACAGATGCGTTTGTGGCTATCGTCGTAGCTCCATCACCAGGAGTTACACACTGACGAGAGCGACAAGTACAAGTCCCACACTCACTGACCTACATAATGCATCTGAACATCCCTGGTTTTCTGGAGGCTGCTGTAACATTCGTCGTCTGTTGCAGAAGTTTGAGTCTTGTCTCGCTCAAAGACGCTGGTGATTTATGTTGCTGTTTGATGGACCTTTTCCTCTGGAGTCTTCATCCAACAACCTCAGAACGAGCAAGTAAAAACATGTACTTTTGACAAGCACAACAGAAAAGTATCATAAGTTGTAGTTTATATAGTATGCGAGTGAATACAAGGGTTAGCATGTTAGCAGACGTCCCAAATGACCCGAGACCGTCCCAGTGTTGAGCTCTGTGTCCCCTGTCCCAGCAGATTTATCCATAACCAGTGATTTATGCAAGAAATGTCCCAGATGCCCCTATTTTGATCAGTCTGGTCCCTGTCAACAGTAAATAGGAGAATATATTTTCATTAGTTTAGCTGAAATACAAAAATAAACTGAGCGTAAGGCAAAAAAAACTCTACTGACAGACATCCCTCAGATTATAACTGACACAAGTGAGTCAAGAATGGACAATGTTACACTCTTTTCACTATTTTATTTACACTAAACATACAAATAATAATACAACTCCACAGACTTACAGTTATCCTGTTAGTCATGAAACAATATGAGCTCCAACAAAGATTAGATTAGGCAGGATTAAAATGGTGGAGATGCTTTTCTATTTCTGTATTTGAGGAAAACATTCATTAGAATATGTTTGTTGATAGAGATGCACAGTTCAGCTCTGAGACTGAATCTGAAACTTTGGCTTTAAAGATCTGAAACTTTGGCTTTAAGGATCTGAAACTTTGGCTTTAAAGATCTGAAACTTTGGCTTTAAAGATCTGAAACTTTGGCTTTAAAGATCTGAAACTTTGATCTTAAGCTTTAAGGATCTGAAACTTTGGCTTTAAGGATCTGAAACTTTGGCTTTAAGGATCTGAAACTTTGGCTTTAAAGATCTGAAACTTTGGCTTTAAAGATCTGAAACTTTGGCTTTAAAGGATCTGAAACTTTGGCTTTAAAGATCTGAAACTTTGGCTTTAAAGATCTGAAACTTTGGCTTTAAAGATCTGAAACTTTGGCTTTAAAGATCTGAAACTTTGGCTTTAAAGATCTTTGCTTTAAAACTTTGGCTTTGGCTTTAAAGATCTGAAATTTTGGCTTTAAAGATCTGAAACTTTGGCTTTAAAGATCTGAAACTTTGGCTTTAAAGATCTGAAACTTTGGCTTTAAAGATCTGAAACTTTGGCTTTAAGGAATCTGCCAAAACCCAAGATCAACCAACACCACAGCCGAGACTGAAAACAGCATTTATTTCACTTAAACAAAAATAAAATAAGACCAAAATGCTCCAAATGTGTTATGTAACTGTTATTTATCCCCCAATAAAAAACTCAGTGTAAATAAAAGTTCAAATATTCTGGGACTTTTTGTTCTGGGCCAATTATGACGAGTGAAGAGTCTTATTACATCAGTTTGTAGTATCAGACTGAAGCATTCGTACTCCTGGAACTTTAAAATGAAGAGTGGTCCTAAGAAAAAGGTTATGTAAAACAAAACAGGAGACATCATTTTTCCTCAGACAGATTGGCCTGAGATGTGGCACCAAATATATAAACTTAAAACCAAATATAATCACTTTTCCCAATGGGCAGTGTTTTGGTTAAAACTGCTGCCAAACACTGAGCTGCAGTAATGAAACTGTCCCGTGTTCAGACAGTTGTGACACACGTTTTGTTGGGCGATATTGAAATAAGTCTTTTGTTTCGCTCTGCCTCTGGCCTCGAGGAAGAGCAAAGTGTCAAGAAAACTTCGGCACAAACATCCTCCCCTCGCGTGGATCCGTTTGCTCTCGTTTCTGCTGACGCACGACAAGCAGCATTTGCATGAGAGAGAACCTCCGAGATTTATTCCAAATGGCCGGCCATACATTACCATCTCATTTCTTGGGGGCATGAGTTATCTGCAGAACAGTGAGCGGCAGAGGCCTCTTGACGATTAAAGCTGGGTTGAAAATGATCCTTGTAAGACAGAGCTGAGGAGAGATAGAGGAGTGTCTGGGGCAGCGAGAGGGAGTCGGAGATAACGTTTGCGTGAGCAGCTCCAGCTTTGGCACGTGCTAATGAAAAGTGGCTTTGGGAGACATAAAAGGCTGAGGTCTAATTATCACTCTTCAGCTGCAACTGTCCAACAAAGACACAACATAGAGACAACAGCGCTAACATGAACCAGCAGCGCTCACTCAGACAATAATAGACTTGTTAAAACGCAGCTTTCACAAGAAGCACCGACCAAAGTCCAAAGACAAAACTGTCTGATTTTTCTTTCTTTCTTTTTTTATTTGTCAGAGACCGAGTAAAAATTCATTAATCTTACAAAAGAAAAGATGATTTGTACCAAATTTAGCTACTGCTACTTTCCATCTGCAAACTCTGGACAGGTGTAGTCTCTGGACAGGTGTAGTCTCTGGGCAGGTGTAGTCTCTGGGCAGGTAGAGTCTCTGGGCAGGTGGAGTCTCTGGTCAGGTGTAGTCCCTGGACAGGTGTAGTCTCTGGACAGGTGTAGTCTCTGGACAGGTGGAGGTGGAGTCTCTGGACAGGTGTAGTCTCTGGACAGGTGCAGTCTCTGGACAGGTGTAGTCCCTGGACAGGTGTAGTCTCTGGACAGGTGGAGTCTCTGGACAGGTGTAGTCTCTGGGCAGGTGCAGTCTCTGGACAGGTGTAGTCTCTGGGCAGGTGTAGTCTCTGGACAGGTCCAGTTTCTGGACAGGTCCAGTTTCTGGACAGGTGTAGTCTGGGCCTGGACAGGTGTAGAGTCTCAGGTGGACAGGTCAGGTGAGTCTCTGGGCAGGTGTAGTCTCTGGACAGGTGTAGTCTCTGGGCAGGTGGAGCCTCTGGGCAGGTGGAGCCTCTGGGCAGGTGGAGTCACACACATTAAAACCCACATTTCACATTTCTTCTGAGCATCAACATGACATAAACTGCTCGATGTTCAGCTCCACCCTGAGTGTGTGTTTGTTTTGTGCAGAGTTTAAATGAGAGTGTGACCTTGTTCAGATCCGGGACACGCGGCTCTGAACTTCGCTGGATCGTAAATGCTTTGATTCCCTGTATCTTTGATAAAGGTCACACAATGAGCCATGGCCTTGAATCTGACTGAAAGCTGAAGTCATTTTCTTTGTGTTTGCTGAACGCAGCAGAATGTCAAGTTATTGAAATGGATTTTTTCATTTAAATGTTGTACAATAATAATAATCTGATGTGACTCACACGTTTCTACAAACTGAAGTAACAATCGAATATGGAATCACAGTGACGCAAATATTTGCTCGAGTGAAAAAGCTTTTTCCACAAGAACATCGTCATAAATGCTGCAGCTGCTGCAGCGTTATCTGACTGATAACTCATAGACTGTATTTATACATAGACATAGCTAACCCGCTAGCTGCTACGACACAAATACGAAGTGATCATGGGAGCGCTTCCAGCTCTATCGACTCTGGCACAATTCACTTTCTATTGAAAAACCATCGCCCTCTCTCTATAACTGCTGCTGTCAGACACATTTTGGTCTTAAATGTTCGTATTAACCCTCTACATGATCCTGGGGTTTTTAGTTTGCTATTGTGTCTGTAAACCAACATATGAACATGAATAACAGACAAACCACAATAAAGGGGCGTTACCTTCAACAGCCTCGCTCTGGATTGGCTCTTTGGTTGCTATGATACTCGTGGTTGGAATTCCAAATATGGCTCTCTTCTCCAAATCGTCCCCTATACCTGCTCTGGCCTCGTTGAGCTTCATTTGACGGGAGCTGGACGCCGTGGATGACGTCACACTCACTCAGTCACTTCGTTAACAGTCTATGACATAACTCCATCCTGTATGTTGCAGTTTATTCGCTCTTCTACCCAGTACATGAGTTGTGTTTATCCCTCTGCTACCTATAATATAAACAATTACATCACACTCACCTTGTAAACTTGGTCAGTGGAAAGTACGAGCGCATTGGGATTTGGTTTGCTCTAAGATATTTTACACTGACATTTTCTAACCTGTACTTTCTACCTCCACATACGACCACGTGCTCGCCAAACGTCATGAGTAAGAATCGCTGCTCTCTCTCGATCTGCTTCGCTACAACTGTTAAACAAAAGTGCTGTGTTTTATTTAATGGAAAGCACCAGACCGCGGCTCCAATCAGCAGGAGCCACAGCTCTGCAGGGAGAAGCCAGCAGCCCCATAGTCAGACAATGTGTTCACGGCTCTCCCATTTCCATTATTAAACCGGCACCCTAATCCCGCCGCTCTTTTAATCTCCTAACTCTCCATCTCTTTGCATACACTTCCATTCTGCCATTTGCAATCAAGCATTTCCATACAAGCACAATGGGAATACTGCACTTGTTTCAATCCGGTCACTTTGCCTGCATTTAAATACTTATAAGTACTTTAAATACTTCTATATGATCAGATTAACGTTATACAGTATGTAAGCGGCTATACAGCTGCAACAGGAAGGCAGGAGCACATAAGCACGAGCTGAAACTTGATTTGATTAGCCAGATTCCCATGAAAACTCAGTCAAACCGTGGCCATGGCGGCAGATGGGCCGTAGTCCGGTGTGCGAGCCAAGTCCTGGCCTGTGCCGCTCCTCAGTGGAAAATCTGACATGGCTTGTTCGGAGGCTTGTAGCAGTTCGGCGATGATTGGAGCGTGATTGGAAGAGCCTCCCTGTGTCGGCTTTGTAGCACACCAAATATAGTAGCGAATATGAAGCTTCAGCTGTGCACGAGGAAGTGAAAATAAACAGTGTGCAGAGGGAGCGCGATCAAGAGTCAGATATTAATGATGTTTTTCTCATGTCCTTTGTCTTTGCTCATTAAGTGGAAAGTTTTACATTAGGATTCTATAAACAAAGAGATGAGGGTCGTATCTGGTGTCCTTTTAATTACACTGTCATCTTCAGTGTTTGTTCACACTGTGGACGCTCAGCAGCAAAATGTGATTAAGTCTTAAATATATGAGCCTTGGCAGAGGCATAAGCCTGGTCTCAACTGGTTCACTTTGGATCGGTTCAGTCCAAGACTGTCCACTGTCTGAAGTGAACTGTGCCGCCCCGTTTGAGGGTCTGACCCTGGAGGGTCTAAACCTGGAGAGTACTAGGTCCAGAGGGTCTAAACCTGGAGAGTACTAGGCCTAGAGGGGTCTGACCCTAGTAAGTGCTAGGTCCAGAGGGTCTGACCCTGTAACCCTGGAGGGTACTAGCTCCAGAGGTTCTAAACCTGGAGCATACTAGGTCCAGAGGGTCTAAACCTGGAGGGTACTAGGTCCAGAGGTTCTAAACCTGGAGCGTACTAGGTCCAGAGGGGTCTAGGTCACTTCAGCGTGGTACACTTTGGGTAAGAGGAGGTACTAAGTGGAGAGAGATGACTGGATGAGGGAGAACGCAGACTCGGGTGATGTAGGCAGCATCTGCATGTGTCGATCACATCTGTCATGGCCTTTTCTGTCATCGTCCCTGGAGGAAAAACACAAAGACAGGAAGGTGGTGGCTGGATGAGCAGAAGCAGGAGTATTAAGAAGGAGTCATTGTACGAATCCTTCTCCCTGATACATGGTAATACTAAAAATATTCATCTATCAGCACATATTTATGCAGAGCAGTGTCTGGCCTTGCTGCCACCTTCCCCTCCAGGCCGTCTGCTGTCAATACACCGGAACAGAGCGAAGAACAGGGTCTGACAGGAGCTGGAACCACCGCATCACAACCACAAGAGTCACAGGGACAGACGCACCAGTCAGGAGCCACGGACAAACCTGAGCTGCTGTGACGGGGAAGGGAAAATATGTGTTATGGAAGTAGCAGGTGTCAGTCGTTTTGAAGTATAGCTTTAAAACTCCCATGAGAGGCACTGTACCTCATTTTTGACTCTTCTCGTGACAACAAACTAGCATGCAAATACACAGTTCCTGATTATCGAACAATAAAATGCTTTCTAATTCGAATCTGACAGCACGCAGAGACTTCTTTTGACCTCATTGGCTGCTCTTACGTTAATCTGCACAGGGGCAAGACACACTTTGCCTTCGGGTACAGGGCCTTTAAGCACGTGCACATCACCAACATATGCAAAACAGCTGTTATGTAAAAGACGAATGGAAACTGGAGCATGTGATTTTCTGACAAAAACCCGAGTCTCAGACGTAAGGCACTGGCTGTTAGCTTTAGTCATTAGCCTCAAATGTGTCTAAAGCAGGTATTAGGCAAAGAAAAGGGGCTTTATTCTTCTATAGAAAATCGCCTATTATCTGTTAATCCTATTTAATTTGGCTTCCCCTTTAATGACATTTCGAGGACATTGTAGAAGGTCGCTTAGGACGGCTTTATTGTATTCATCCTCAAAAGTATTCATGAAAAATACATAAAGAGTTTTACATAATGTCACAAACATCTTCCACCTGTGGCGTCGAGCTGTAATCACGTTCAGATTAGTGATTCTGTTTTAAGTTTGGAGCCGAAACAACGAGAAAACAAGACGCCGGGTACTTTTTCTACTGTTGGTACATGCATTTTTGATGTGGCCTCAGACCCATATATCTCAGAGACAAACGACAGTAAAAGTGCTCATAAAACCCCGGTGTGCAGCGCTGACCTAAACAAACGTGTGAGCTGGCTCTTTAACTCAGACTCCAATTCTAATCTGCCTTTTTATATTTTTATATACGGAGATGATTATTCCAACGTACTTTGTTATTAACTTCTAATTGCTAGAAAGTAATTATAATGTTTTCCTTGGGGGAACAACACAGACCAGACGCAGAATTAAACCTTTCAGAGAGCGAGAAGCAAATGGAGCCACAAAATGTTACTGGATGTATCTATAGACTGTTTATATAAATGGACTTAGCTAACCTGCTAACTACCGTGTGACAAACAGGAAGTGATCATGGGAGCGATTCCAGCTCCATCAACTCTGGCTCCAATTCACTTTACATTGAAAAACAGTGTCCCCTCTCTCTGTACCTGCTGCTGTCAGACTGGTCATTTTGGTCTTAAATGTTTGTATTAAGCCTCTACATGATCCTGGGGTTCATTTTTTTGAGTTATTTTGAGGTTTTTTTTTTTTTTTGTTATTTTGAGTTTTTGTTTGTTGTTTGCTATTTTGATTATTATTTTTTTATTTTTTAGTTATTTTTATTATTATTTTCTTTAGTTATTTTGAGGTTGGATTTAATTTTATTTTATTTATTTATTTATTTATTTATTTTAAGGTATTTTGAGTAGTTTTATATTTTTTTTATTTTTAATTTGGAGTTGTGGGTTTTTTTTTTTTTTTTTTTTTTTTTTTGGTTTTTTTTGTTATTTTGAGTTTATTTATTTATTTATTTTTTCATAAACCGTGTCCCCTCTCTCTGTACCTGCTGCTGTCAGACTCATTTTGGTCATAAATGTTCGTATTAACCCTCTACATGATCCTGGGGGTTTTATTTCACTATTTTGTCTGTAAATCAAGATATGAACATTAATAACAGACAAATCACGCTCCTTCTTTTCCAGAAGTCGCCCCCACTAGCTTTAGCATAGTTACCCTCAGCACCCTCGCTCCTGATTGGCTCTTTGGTTTCTATGATACTCATGGTTCGAAGTCCAAATATTGAACTCTGCACCAAATTTACCCCATAACTGCTAACTTCCTGTTTAGTGTTGACTTTTTTGTGAAACACTTTAATCAGCTGAAGTTGATTAAAATGTGCTACAGAAACACACTTCATTTGAATTAAAGCACAAACCAAGACTTAATTAACATGATTTTTATTATTAATGATTCCTGCTTAGTAACAACTTCATTAAACGCTCCCAAAATGAGCCTCTCACTCAGCCCAAACTGTTTGTCCATTTTGAGTCACTTTATAATGGAGCTGTAGTTTTTACACTGTCCTGCTGTGTGGCCCCCCTGTCCTCCCCCGTGTCCTCCCCTGTGTCCTCCCCCTGTGTCCTCCCCCTGTCCTCCCCCTGTGCTCTGCTGTATCTCTGGTTCCCGCTGAGGAGGCTCCACAGGCAGCATTTTTCATTTCATTTTTCATTTAACGTCATTTATGCAGGAAGAGCCCATTTTTTTTGCCTCAAATACAGAACGATACAAACAAAAAACAAACAAATACCTGCTTATGTCCATTTAAAACATTCAAAACAGGAGGAGGTGTGATTTTAAATGCTCATCTCCACATTATTAAAGTGCATTAGTGGCACCAAACTCTCCAGATTTACATGTGCTTCAAATATATTCCACTTTTGGAAGCTTTTTGCCCGTTTCACTTCTAGTGCAGCCAGTTTTTAGAGGGAGACAAACACGAGAGCTTGGATTAAACATTCTTCTCCACCTCTTTTCTTCCCCCTCTCCCCAATGTTCCTCTCACTTGCTCCTCCTCCCTCCATCTCTCCTCTTTTCTCTCTCACTCTCCAGTGTCTTGTATTAAAAGTTTTTCTCCTGTCTTCTTCTTCTCTCCTCGTCTCTATCGTCCAGTTTTTAGACATAGACCTTCATAAGATCTTGTATTAAAAGTTCCTGCATCAAAGTTCAATAAAAAAGTGAGATACTGAGTCAGTCTGTCGCCGTCGTCCTTCATAAATACATTTACAGAGACAGTGATGGGTTCAGACTCATGAAGTTGCTGTAGTCTGTATGTTTTTTATATTTACATAATCCAGTACAGAAACCAAACAGTTTCTTTTCTGTAAGTCAGTGGAATATAAGATTTGTTTCTGTAATAAAACGATAAGTTTGATTTTAAACTGGTGAATAATTATGAGCCTACATCCTCCTAAACCCCGAACACGCTGAGAATGTGCCACATCTGATATTTTCATTTGAAGATATCAGAACATTGCAGTATTTTGGTACAGGTAGTTGCATGAAATGAATAAATAAAACCTTACAAATCCTCTTAGAACTGTGTCTTTCTCTCAGTTTATTCCCTCGTCTGGTGTTTCCTGTGTTCTATAGTTTAGTGGGACTGTTCCATGTGTCGGTTCTAATGTTTTTGTTCAATGAGAGAGTTAGCGTTAGCCTCCAAACTATGAAAAACCAACGGGTGGACCCCAAAACTGGACCCCATGTGAGCCTAGAAAATACGACTAAGTTTAGCTCTTTATTGCGTAGCTAAAACATTAACAACAACCTCATAAATCGAACGTTATGCTGGACAAACTGCTCTAAAAGTTTTTGTTGAATTTTGTTTCTAAATTCAAACTGTGCTTTTGTCAAAACGCTTCTTTGTCGTCTTCATCAGCTCTTGTCAGCGTGAGCAGCTGGTGTGAGCGTTGTTCCAGTCCTGCGTCTCTCCAAGGTGGATCCAAGTCTTATTGAGGAGCCCAGGGAATAATTACTCACCGATTCATTTGGACGGAAGAACAATGGCCGTCTCCTTGGCGTCGTTTATTATGTAGCGCGAGGCGGGCGGCTTTGATCAGCACATCTGTACTCCCAGACTCCAGGCTCTGTGAGGGCCCCGGGCTAAGACGAGTAAATAACTGCACATGGAGCTGGTCCAGTGTTATGACAAAATCCAATTATAATCTATTCTACTTCCCTTATTGTTTTAATAATGAGTTTAAAGAGTCGTGTTACACTGTTTCTGATCTATGTCATAATGTTGTTTCCTCCTCACAAACATAATTACATAATTATATATTTAAATTGAATGTCTGAATATAAAGTAAGTTAAAGGCTGCATCCCCCAGTCCCTGCTCCACCCTCACCTCCACCTCCCTGCTCCGCCCTCACCTCCACCTCCTCGTGTCTGTTGACTTATTGTAAATATTGATTTTGTTTTTATCCTGTTTTTTTAAATTAATTATGCAGTAAAATACATGTAACAACAACAAAAAACAGACCTGGAGTTGATTTTGTTTTATTTTTTTAAATTAATTATGCAGTAAAATACATGTAACAACAACAAAAAACAGACCTGGAGTTGTGTTTTGTTTCATTCTCACATGTTACACACATAAAACCTGCAGATTTAGGCTTCAGAGTTCAGTTCCTGAAAACACTCTGTTCCACCTTGTGATGTCATCATGTGGTAATACAGGAAGTGCTCCACTGTGTTGTTAAACTCCACACACCTTCATTTCTAGAATCATTTGGATCATTTCAGTCCTGGAATTGCCACATATCTCTACTGAACCAAAGGTAAAATTAGCTGTTAACTTGAAAACTACAACTTTATGACATCACAAGGTGGAACAGAGCATTTTGAGCTTTGGAGATGTTACAGACTAATAATAAAAGAATGTAACACACAAAAACACAACTCCAGGTCTGTTTTTGAGGAGGTAACGACATTAGAACATGGTTTAAAGCTCACAGGAGTCCATTTTGTGTAATATATGACCTTTAACCCCTGCTCATCGTGCCTGTCACATGGCTGAACAGTTTGTTCTGTAGAGTCGGCGCAGACGTTTCGTGAAGAGAGAATTAACTGACCTACAGGGCCTAAAGGGAATCAATATGAGAGTGCACCGGTCATCCATCAGTGTAAGTGTTGACACTGCGATTAACTGACCACTAACAAGAGTCAGCCCCCGACTCACGAGTGAACCTCCAACCCAAGAACGAACCCCCAACCCAAGAGCAAACCCCTAACCCAAAAGTGAAACCTCAACCCAAGAACAAACCCCCAACCCAAGAGTGAACCTGCAAACCAAGAACAAGTCCTCAACCCAAGATCAAACCCCCAACCCAAGAGTGAGAATCCTCAACCCCAGGAGCAAACCGCAAACCCAAGGGCAAGCTCCAAAACACTCAACCCAAGAGCAAACCCCCAACCCAAGAACAAACCCCCAACCCAAGAGTGAACCTCCAAACCAAGAACAAGTCCCCAACCCAAGATCAAAACCCCAAGCCAAGAGTGAGAACCCTCAACCCAAGAGCGAACCCCCAACCCAAAAGTGAAACCTCAAACCCAAGAGCAAACCCCTAACCCATGAGCAAACCCTCAATCCAAGAACAAACCCCAACTCAAGGGCAAGCTCCCAACACAAGAGTGAGAACCCTCAACCCAAGATCAAACCCCCAACCCAAGCTTGTGTTATAGATCCTACAAAATGGTGAATGGCCACATTTTTATATAGCACTTAAAGCACTTTAAATGATGAAACCCCTCACACATTCACACACCACTGTATGCAGACACTGGGAGCGAGGTGGTGAAGAGTCTTGCTGAACGACACAACAACAGTATTCATTTGTGGGAGCTGGAATCGCACCATCAACCTTTGGGTCAGTGAATCTGAGCACTCAACCAACGATGTTTATGTCAAGAGTAGGATTCAAACCACCAACCTTTAGATTATTGGACTTAAAAGTGTTACTTAAAAGAACATAAAAAGAGATGGAAAAATCTGAAGTGTTCACATGACTGCACCTGTTCGTCACAACTTTCCAAACTGTAAGTAAAACTCATCTTCAGATTAGCTCCAGTTTCCTGTAGATTTGGATAAAGCCAACACTGCACACGTCCCACCCACAGACGTGATCACGAAGAGTTAATCTGCGTCGTCCACTTCAGCTGTGTCTAAATAAGCCTCAGTTAAACATGATCATTACGTGTGTTCTTAAAGAGCTTTCACCACCTCCATAGCTCTTTATTTCTCATTGATCTGCTCTTTTGTGATTGAGGCGCCAGGCGTGTCCGAGCGGCTCCGTCCACAGGTGGTGCGGGACCCGTCACAGGAGGCAGATCTCCAGCTTTGTGTGTCTTGCTCATTGATTACCTTCAGTCGTGATGATTAGGGGGCGTGTTTCTTTACTTTGATTTCACGGGAACTTGGGACTGAAATAGTTCTGGGTCTAATCTGAAGTGAAACGCACCTGGCCTGGTTTTGTATGCAAACCCACTGCAATAAATCTCCCTCAGCGCATTCAGAGCATTTGACCTCGTTCTCCCCAGACGCCTGCCGCAAACAGAGGACGTCACCTGCGTCTTATCTCGTTCGTAGTAATGGTGATTCTTATCTGTAACCATTCGATATTTCAACAGGACGTTCAAACATGTCAGTCATCTTAACACATCTTTGTACATTCGTAGAGAACTCCATTGGATTTACTATAACCTTACACTGTTGGCTTGGGAAATTAAAATCTTTCGCTATAAGGCAGATCGATATTAAAACAATCGCGCTTGCTACACGTGCTCACAAAAGCAATTAACCCACTGCAGAAATTGATTTGGTTCACTCCGGCTTATCTCGTTTGGCGCAGACTCGTCTTTTCTACATCCACGGGGAGAATGTGGATTTTTCTCTCATGTCTAAGATAGTGACAGCATTTCAGGATAAGAACATGTTTTTATCTGAAGTAAGCACTTTACCTGCTCTGGTGGTCAATGCAGAGCTGCCGTCTTTTGAGTCCACTGCAGCTCCTCCTCTTACAAGCAGCCCGGGCAAATTACCTCGATACATCACTGCACCGCCAGCAACGCCAAATCAATTCTCACCTTTGTGCGAACACTCACCTTGGTGTGGTTCTGAGCCGCTAAAAGCAAACGCAGCCTCCTTCTAATGGCGAAGATGAGTGGCATTTTGAAATCTTTGAAAAGCTTTTATTCAGGAGTCATGTTGTGTTTGTTGGCAGCAGATGAATGTGGAATCTACTACTGCATCTTCAGCCGCTCGTTTGGGTTTTCAGCGCCAAGTCCACAAACTCACAAAGCTCTGACAGTTTTACTTTATAATAACTACATCTTAATAACCCTTAATAAACAATGGAGAAAGTCGTTTATTGATTGAGAAGTCAGGGGTCAGCGGTGGGAGAGGGGTTTGGGTGTAAATGAAGTAGTTACTAAATCTGCGTCATTCTTAGACCGACCACACACCTCGGGATCATTTAGGACCTGAGTTGCTTCTTCTTGACTGTAGGGAGCGCTCTTCAGGTGTGGTGTCAGTGCGAGCTGCTCTGTCTTATCGTAACCACAAAACATCATCATGGCAACAGCCAATAAAATAGAGCGACAGGGGCAGACGGAGCGACGTAAAGTTAAACTAAGTGTGTCCTCTGCAAATAATGACCCCATGTCCACAAAACAGTGATATTAATCCAATTTGAAGCTCCTCGAGTGTTTACAGCCACACAGAGAGGATCAGGCTGAAGCTGCTGCTGATTAGCGATAGCGGTTCTACTTCCTGTGTTGTTTATCTCCAGGCTTCTGTGCATTAAAAACATTTATCTGAATCACTGCACCACATTTCACTAATAACAATAACACAGTTTTGACTTGTGTCTAAAGCAGAAGTGCAACGCTCTGATCTTTGGAACACTTTAGTCGCAAAGTCGTTTTGCTGTAGACAGGAAATAGCTGACGGAGGTACGCTAGCACTGTTAGCTTGTTTTGTTAGCTTGTGGTGTGTGTTCTCTTCGCTGCAGTCTTTGCGCTCGGAGATTTTAAATGTCATCTGTTTCTCCTCTTGTCTGTGGTCTGCGCTTTTGCAAAATTATGATCATTTAAGACTGAAAAATGGTGTAGTACGTGGCAGGCTTTAATAAACAATGTGTTTTTTATGAATTAGGTCTTTGTTCATGTTTTATTAATGCTATTAAGAGTGTAGTTATTATAAAGTTTTAGATCTGATCAGCCATAATGATCCTGAACAGAACCTGTGCTCACAAACTAGCACAAAACGCTTCAATACTGTTTCCATTTGGTGTTTTATAAAACTGATGAATGTGCATTGCAGCATAATGATGTAGAATGTTTGTCTATTTGAACCATAAGACCATTCCTTCAAAACAAAAGCGACCGCAGAGCCTCGTGAGCAGATCTCGCTCAGATAAATATTCTCTGTGATGAGCTGCCACAGTGCGAGGCGAGGTTGGAGGTTAGGCCTTCAAATCCAACATGAAAGCTTTTGCTCCTCTGAATGGCACATCTGCTCATTCTTTCCCATTATATCCACGTACACTTAAATCTTTAATGCACAAACTCACGAACAAGATCAATAGTAATCCACCTGTTCTCTCAAACAACACCTGCTAAATGTTTGGAGTGAAAACAGCAGCAGCCAGAGGAAAGAGCAGAGACAGACAAACAGGAAAGAGAGTGTGGGTCAGTGAGGGGCTGAGTACACAGCCATGGGACGGACAGGGGTGTGCGGAGGGGGCAGGGAGGCTGGGAACTGGACGCTTCCCGTGCTGCTGACATAACATTAGCAGAGGTCTGGAATGTGCATTATACAGTGAGTACAGTTAAATAACACTGAGGGCCAGGAGGTCAGAAACAAAGATGTTATCGAGGGAGTTTATTTAAGTATATTGATAACTGACCCAGGCACTGCAGGATTTAATATCAGCAAATACCACATCCATAAACTGTTTATCATTAACCTGCAGCTACTGAGAAACTGTGTCCCCTCTCTCTGTTCCTGCTGCTGTCAGACTCGTCATTTTGGTCTTAAATGTTCGTATTAACCCTCTACATGATCCTGCGATTCATTTTTTAAAGTTATTTTCAATTTATTTTTAAAGTTTTTTGGTTTTTTTTAGTTACTTTTGAGTTTTTGAGTTTTTTAAAGTTATTTTTGTTATTATTTTTTAGTTGGAATTTATTTTGTTAATGTTCTATATATTTTTAAGGTATTTTATTTTTAAATTTTTTTTATTTGGAGTTTTTTTTATTCTTTTATTTTGAGCTTATTTTTTATTGTCTCCTCTCTCTGTCCCTGCTGCTGTCAGACTCGTCATTTTGGTCTTAAATGTTCGTATTAACCCTCTACATGATCCTGCGATTCATTTTTTAAAGTTATTTTCAATTTATTTTTAAAGTTTTTTGGTTTTTTTTAGTTACTTTTGAGTTTTTGAGTTTTTTAAAGTTATTTTTGTTATTATTTTTTAGTTGGAATTTATTTTGTTAATGTTCTATATATTTTTAAGGTATTTTTATTTTTAAATTTTTTTTATTTGGAGTTTTTTTTATTCTTTTATTTTGAGCTTATTTTTTATTGTCTCCTCTCTCTGTCCCTGCTGCTGTCCGACTCGTCATGTTGGTCTTAAATGTTCGTATTAACCCTCTACATGATCCTGGGGTTTTTATTTCACTATTATGTCTTTAAATCAACATATGAACATTAATAACAGACACATCAGGTCCTTCTTTCTCTTAGGTCACTCCTGCTAGCGTTAGCAACAGGTTTGATTGACAGCGTTGCTAAGCGCTCGCTCCCTGTTAAACCAGTGGTGTGGGGGCGTTTCTGTGCAGACTCTGCTCACCTGACTGGGCGGCAGGTGCGTCGGAGAAGTACTTAGTCTGAGCTATGAGGGAGGTTTATGTGAACTTGTTGGGAGTGTCACTTATTTTGTTAGAAAATGTCAAATTCATGGTGTGTAACTGCTGCCTTTTTAGTGTGATAATAATCTTTATATTTTTCTAGTCGTGCGTTTGAACTCACAAAAAACGTATGTAGAGTGAATTATGCACAATTTTGCAGCTACATTGAGTCTAATTGTATGTTTTTTCACTGTTGTGGTTGATTAAACTGAAGGGGGCGCTCTCATGACTTATGTAAGAGGAGCGGAAGGGGCTGTTCTCACATTCGAGGAAGGTCAGAGGGGCCAAAATGTTGTAAGAATAAAAGTGAACCAAGAGTGAGACAGTGTGCGTGAGTTTTCTTAACCTTTCAGACAAAGTGTTACCTTCAACAGCCTCGTTCTGGATTGGCTCTCTGGTTGCTATGATACTCGCAGGCTCCAGATCCACCCTTTATACCGGCTCTAGTCTCGATGAGCTTCATTTGCCGGAGCTGAACGCTGTGGGTGACGTCACACTCACTTAGTCACTTCTTTATAAAGTCTGAGAGCGCGTCATCTGGTTCTGCACAGTCTCTTTTGTAAAGTTGTGTTTGTCTTTTGTGTTACCTGCCAACAGACAACAGATGGGAATCAGCATCTTAGCTAATCTGGCATAGTTGCATTGTAATCACAGATGTTCAGTAATTCTAAAAGATAAATCATATTGTATTAGATTCAGACAGATATGAGGCAGTGTCCAGCTGTAATCTGAAGAAGAGACTTGGACGAGCAGCCAAGTCGTCTTTACTCTAAAACTTCTGTCCAGTTACAGAATTAAATTTGTCTTTTACTATGGATCAAACCTGGACGACTGAGGGATTACACAGATATATTACATTATCAAGTTTATGTTTGTAATTAAGGCGACGGTTTCACTATTGCACAAAATATCTGACCGTCACAGTTAAAGGCAAATACAAGGATAAAGGCAAATGGTGTGGACTGTGATATTAAGTATAATGCAACTAAGAGTATGATCATGATCTGTAGGACTATCTATGTCTGTCTAATGTTGTGTTGAATGTTACAGCTAAAATGAAATATCTTGGGCGTATCATGACTGTGGACATGTCAGGTGATGATGATGAGGTTTACAGACAATGCAGGACGTCGTGGCTCAAGCTCAAACTCTTCTGTTCAAGTTTGGTTCATGCTCTGATGATGTGACGCTGATGTTATTTCATATGGCACACCACTCTGCACTGCCCACCTCTGGACTCAGCACAAAAAGCCAGTCTCCAGAGGCTGCAGGTGGATTATTATGACGCTTTATGGGTGTGACTGAGGAGGCCACGATGGACCAGAGCGACTGAAATGTTTGTCCCTGCACGAGTGAACACTGCTGTACTAACAACTTTAATGTACAGGTTTATTTGCAGACTGAATAGGTCAGAAAATGAAATTATACACTCACAAAAATAAGATGCAGTGCAATTCGCTTCAATCCAGAATGTTGGTATTGGTCTGGCTGCCTTTTTAAAACACAGATGTTTATTGTTTGTTTTCTTACTGTTCTTGTCTGTTTTTAAAAATGGACCACGAGCCCGAAATAAAGATAAAGTGAATTGAAAAGGTTTTATACAGCACTTTTCCACCTTCAAGTCACTCAAAGCGCTTTATATGAAGGAACCACACTCACATTCACACACCAGTGCACACAGGCACCGAGGGCGAGGTGGGTTTAAGTGTTTTGCTCAAGGACACAACTACAGCGTTCATCTGTTGGAGCTGGAATCGCACCGCCGACCTGTGGATCAGTGGACTCTACGAACCGAGCCACTGTCGCCCACCAAAACAATTTACAATAAACCTCAATTGATCAAATCTGATTGACGCTGTAGCTCTGTGAACTGACCGAAGTCTGCCGCACATTTCAGTCATAATGTCTCTCAGCGTTTGTCCTAAGTGACATTCTCCTGAGGAACAACAAGCACGCACCATTTTCCACATTTGTCTTCAGGACGGATGGCTCCCGGAGACGCTGATGTCTTCATAATGGCAGCGCTGTGTGGGAGGATAAACTACGGCGGCGGCAGCCACAGAGCAGCTGCACAGTACATCTTCCTTAGTGATGTCGTTCAACAGGGGGCTTGTATCTCTGGGCTTTTCAATAAGCCGGCAAGATTGGATGGATAAACAAAACGTCCACTGTATCCCTGTGTGTTTCGGGCTCTTCGTCGCGAGCCTCATGGGTAAAAGATGAGTTGCCGCTTGTACTATTTCAATGTAATTCCCTCAAAGCAGATGCTCTGATAAGACACTACAGATGTACCAGCATTATGGGATGTCTGAGGAGATTTTTTATGTCAAAACAGTCGGAGCCAATGGATAAAAAAGTCCTTTGGGATCTGTGCAAATGAACATGATGCTTTGGTGATTAAGTGCAGCTGCTTACCTTCAATGTCTAATCAGGTTAATGGCACAGAAACATCAACCCACTCGCTGCAAAAGAAGCATGAAAAAGCTACATGCTACAGTCCTTGTTATTTTCTCACTAAAAGCCTAAAAGCCCCGTGTTTTGCCGATACAAGCTAACAATTTACAACAGAGGTAAACAGAAAGTGGAGGAACATTAGTTTATTTATTACGGCCCATGTGCCTCAGCGGCTCCACAATGTTATCTGTAAAATTAAATTATCGTGACTTAAACATTAGGAACAACAACAGGAAGAAGAGCCTGGATCTGTCAGTGGGTTTGATGGAGAGCAGAGAGTGAACAGCTAATCCAGTGTGTTCAAACGACAGGGAACATTTGTACTTTTACCATCAGATTTAGCTCTGTCTGAACCATAGACGGTGTAAAGAAGTGACTGAGTGAGTGTGACGCCTCCCACAGCGTCCGGCTCCAGCCAAATGAAGCTCATCGAGGCTGGAGCGGTTATAGCGGCGAATTTGGAGCCGAGTTTCATATTTGTAATTCTGACCATGAGTATCATAGCAACCAAAGAGCCAATCAGGAGCGAGGCTGTTGAAGGTGACGCCTCTTCCCTCCCACACCGCTGGTTTAGCAGGGAGCGACCCCCGATTTTGTATTTAATAAAATCAGCTTTACTTTTGTGCATTCTGCGACAAATTAAGCTATAAAAAAGGGTTTGAGAGGCGTGTTTTTCCTGTGTAAAGTTAGATTTAGCAGAGAGCGGACGCTTAGCAACGCTGTCAATCAAACATGTTGCTAACGCTAACAGGGGCGACATCGGGGAAAAAAGACGCCTGATTCATCTGTTCTTAACCCTGTAGCGGCGGATGCTTTCGTCGCTGATAGACTCGTGGTTTTGGACTTTCCATCACCGTAACTCTGCAACTAATTGTGCTTCATGTAAATTCAAACGGCGTCTCTAAGAAGAGGCACGAGGCTCTTTAGATATTTTACTGTCATTACGGTAATCTGCCTCTGTCCCTCGAAGACGACGAATGAGAGGCAGGAGCCGCGGGGATTTTCCAAGTCGCTCATTCAATGTGTCAAAGAAAAAGTACAGATGGACATGTAAAACAGAGGAAGTTGTGTCAAAAAATGAAGTATATTCTGATACTTCCTTAACATGATTTTTATGGCTGAAAAGAATAAAAGTTGAGGTGAGCTAAACTATACTGGACATTATAGAGAAATAAAAAACCCAGGATCATGTAGAGGGTTAATACGAACATTTAAAACCAAAATGACGAGTCTGAGCAGCAGTTACAGAGAGAGAGAGAGGACACGGTTTTTCAAAAGACAAAAAATAAATAAATAAATTAAAAACAAAAAACAAACAAACAAAAAAACTCAAGATAACTAAAAAATAAAAAACTAACCTCAATAAAAAAAATAAATCAAAAATAAAAAAATAAATCAAAAATAACTAAAAAAATAAAATAAAATAAAAAGCTCAAAATAACTCAAACTTTTTTTTTGTCTTTTGAAAAAAAAGAAAAAAAACATTCAAAATAACCCCTCAAAATAACAAAAAAAACAAAAAAAAAAAAAAAAAAAAAAAAAACAACAAAAAAAACCCCCCTCAAACTCAAAATAACAATAAATAAAATAATAAAAAACAACAAAACTAAACAAAAAACAAACTCAAATTAAACAAAAAAAAAAAAAAAAAACACAAACAAACTCAAACCCCCACCCCCCCAAAAATTTTAAAAATAACTAAAAAAACAAACAACAACCTCATAACTCAAGAAAATGAACCCCAGATCATGTAGAGGGTAAATACGAACTTTTAAGACCAGAATGACGAGTCTGAGCAGCAGATACAGTTTTTCAACCACCACTTCCTGTTTGGACCAGGGCAGCGAGCAGGTTAGCTACGTCCATTAAAAAATACTGTCTATGATTAGGACCAAAAACAGGAAGCGAGCGCAGACGGCTCTCCGCTGTGGGACCTGTCGCTTTGTGACTGGGAGCTGAGCGTTCAGAATAATGCAGTGTGTTCAAACGAGAGGGAACATTTGTACTTCACCATCAGCACGAGTTGTGTCTGAACATATTGCTCGTGTGTTTCTGGAGGATGCGACGCCAGCTGCTCGTCTCCATGGAGATGTTACTGCTTTGCCTGGAATGATCCACATGATGATCCACAGAGTGACACTAAACGTGACTCTCTCCATGGAGAGACTGTCACAGGGTCACGTTACAGGTCAGCTCTGTGGAGAGTCTTACACCATATTGTGGAAACATTGTACAAAGGGCTTTAGACACAGGCATGTTGCATAATTCACCTCAATCCAAAAAGTAGCAAAGAGCCACAATAGTCTTTATATTTAAACATGAATCATTTTGCATCGGCCAAACAAACAGAGTCATGTTTCTCTCGTTTACGTCCGTCCCGTTTGTGGTTTATGTGAAGAGCCCTGGTTTAATCTGTTGGCCTTTGTCTCGGGTCTGAACTCCATATGACGCTCAGAGGGGGATTAGGTAATCTGCCATTAGAACGTCAGGGCTCATCTGCAAAGTGGACATTCACTCCAGTGAATTATAGCAACTGTTACCAGCCCCACAACATCAACAGAGTCCGGCCCAGATTAGTCCAAACGGCTCCAGTCACTGAGACAGAAAGTTAGATTTATTTAAGATGAAGATTATTTGTTTTGTTTTAAAGTGTCTCATTAAATCTGAAATCCAAATGTACAAGTTGATTCACCCTTTTGTTATGTTAAATAAATGCAAATATTTTACATAAACATTTGAATGATTTACTTCGTATCAACAAAAAATAATGAAATGGAAAAGTGTCGTCACGGTTCTTTTCGAACTGATTTGTTTCAAGGAAACATCTAGAAAAGTGGTGGGAAAATGTCTGAGTGAACTGGTCCAGAGCAAGAGGAAAGTTTAAATCTGTCACTGGACAAATCGTTGTAGGAGTGAAGACGTTTTGCTGCTCGTCCAAGCTGCTTCTTTGGTTTGGACTTCACTCCTTCACTCCTACGTCGTCACTCCTTCAAACCTACGTCTTCACTCCTTCACTCCTACGTCTTCGCTCCTTCACTCCTAACTCTTCGCTCCTTCACTCCTAAGTCTTCACTCCTACGTCTTCACTCCTACGTCTTCACTCCTTCACTCCTACGTCTTCACTCCTACGTCTTCACTCCTTCACTCCTACGTCTTCACTCCTTCACTCCTACGTCTTCACTCCTTCACTCCTACGTCTTCACTCCTTCACTCCTACGTCTTCACTCCTTCACTCCTACGTCTTCACTCCTTCACTCCTACGTCTTCGCTCCTTCACTCCTACGATTTGTCCAGCTGACAGATTTAAACTTCGTCTCTTGCTCTGGGGGTTTAAACTTTCTGACACTCGGGCCACAGTGGGTTAGGGTTAGAGGGGCGGGGCAGGGGCGGGGCCAGGATATATATTTGTATATTCTACATCAGTGATTTGGCCTGTAACATGCAAAGCTTATTCTACAAATCCTTTTCCAAATACACAAATTAAATTAATTCAGTTAAATAAACACAGCAGAAAAACTTTCAATAAGGTTTACTCTTATCTATTTTAATATAATTTGGTCACGTTCTGCGGGCCGGATTAATAAGCCCAATGGGCCGTGTGTGGCCCCTGGGCCGTAGTTTGCCCGTGTCTGATCCAGAAGCAAATATCCAGATGGACTTTGAAACCTTTGCACCTTGGACCCCTCCTGGATGAACGAGGGATTTCAGTTTAGTTTAATGAATATATTTATGTAAAAAAAACCACCAACGAAGACAGATGATAGATGATTTCAATATAAGTTACAATTTGGTACAAGGTCAATGGCTTTTCCACCTTCAAAGAAGTTCACATCAAGGAGCCATGCTTAAGTGTCTTGCCCGAGGACACAACAGCAGCATCCATCTGTGTGAGCTGAACTGGATCCGACCTCTCAGCCGACGATGTTTATGTCGAGATGGGATTTGAACCTCCAACATTCAGATCAGTGGACAAATGCTCTACCAGCTGAGCCACTGTCGGCCATTTTGACCAGTGTGAGTCTCTTTTGTGCCGTGCAGGGCTGAAGCACCTCGACGTTGTTTAGAAGATTCCCTCGTCCGTGTTCCCTCTCTCCAAACATGCACACGGACTTGTTTTTCTGCTATGACAACATTTACTCTCGGTTTTATAGGAGCTGTGAGTAGTAATAGATTTCCTCGTGCAGACGGCGGTGGGGCGGGTTTGAGCGCTAAAATCCTGCTGCTTCCTCCTCGGAGAACATGAGCGGTAATGGAACAATTTGCAATCACATCACATCACACGGAGGAGCTGACAGGTGGCCGCAGCACTAGTGTCTTATGTCTGTGACGGTCAGAGCGCCGGGGGGGAGAGGGGTCGGCGGGGACCGGGGAGGGGTCGGCGGCGAGGACCAGGGGGGTGGGTGCAGGGAGGAAGAGTGAATATGTCAAATCTTGTTCACGATCAAAGCTCCCATCACTTCCGTTCTGTCACTGGAGACAAATACCCTGTGTCACATGCGACAGAAGTGAAGCTTACATAAATCTGTCATCTCCTTGTTAATGCTTATTTAATGTGTCACTGCGGCAGGACGGATGTGGATCGTTACGATGACAAACCATGAGACAGGTCTGCTCTAGTGAGGAGCACCGGGGACTGCAGGTTCACAGCATCACAATGAGTCTTTATGTCAGTGTTTCTCAAACTGCGGCGTGTGTACGGCTGGTTCTGACGAGATCGTGACATTTTAGATTTCCACACATATACCTCAGCAGTGCATTTAAAGCTCTTCTATTGAGCCTGTGTCTGGTCTTTAGTTATAATCTATGACACTTGTGGATCATTTTAAATCACAATATTCATCTAAACGGCTTAATAAAAGAAACGTATCACTGATTAAGAAGATAAAGCTGGAGAAGGAAGTGCGGACGTCACAGTGGAGGTGAAATGGAGCGAGATCAGCAAAAAATAAGCGATTAAAGAAGACTCAAGCACGCACAAATCACTCCAACTCCAACAACGTCAGGTGAGAAACAACTATAACATGGAGAAAAACTGAAAAAGTCGATTTGACAGAACACGTCTGATTTAAGTTTGGTCATTTTCTGTTTAATATCTGTTTTTTGTCCAGTTTAGGTTAGATTTAGTCTGGGTTTATCACGCACGGGTCTGTAAAGATGCACTAACGTCTTCTTGTCTCCATTATGTTAAAGGAAAGTTACAGTGTGGCATTAAATTGTCAGATTTATTAAATTACAGGTGTTTATTGCTAAAAATAAATACCTTGGGCTTTCCCGACCTGCAGCTTGGCCTGGTCACATCATCTGCTTTCTCTTATAATATACATAATCAATGCCATACTGTGGAACATTCCAGACAAATCAGTCACCGTGGAGACAAGCAGGTGGCAGACACAGTACACAGCGCTCGTTTAAAGTAACTGAGGCGGTGGAAAGTGTATTTACAGAGAGCAGAGAGCGCTGCCTCCGGGGTCGTGTTTACACTAGATAAGAAATTCATGGAAGCGCCGCACGACTAAAATATGCCTCAGCTAAATCAGAGCTTTCTCACATTCATCACCGAAGTTTGCCCAAAGTTGGCAAAACCAACCTGCCTGCTGTTAAATATAGACTGACCAGACGTCCCCAAATCACCCAGGACGGAGTGAGTGCGACGTCACCACAGATTCAGCTCCAAATGAAGCTCAAATTGTTGTTCTTCATGAACTAACAACAACGATGTGTCCAGTTTACAGATTTAAACTTTGTCTTTTGCCATGGATCAGACTGAGGGTTTACGCTGTCAATCAAACCTGTTGCTAACGCTAACAGGAGCGACGTCGGGGAAAGAAGGAGCTGATGTGTCTGTTATTAATGTTCATATCTTGATTTACAGACACAATACGTGAAATTAAAACCCAGGATCATGTAGAGGGTTAATACGAACATTTAAGACCAACATGAGTCTGACAGCAGCAGGAACACAGAGAGAGGGGGCACTGTTTTGGAAAAAAAAAAAAAAAAAAAAACTCAAAATAACAAAAAAAACAAAGCAAAACTAAAAATAAATAAAAAATAAAATAAAAAAAAAAAATAAAAAAATTAAAAAAAATAAAAAACGAGTCTGCTAACAAAATAAACCAAAAAAGGGGACACACCTCAAAATAAAAAATAATAAAAAAAAATAATAATCATAAAAAAAAAAACAAAAAAAAAAAAAAAAAAAACAACACTCAAAATAGCTTTAAAAAAAAAATTAACCCCAGGAAAAAAAACATTTAAGACCAAAATGAGTCAGCAGCAGGTACAGAGAGAGAGGACACAGTTTATGAAAAAATACAAAAAATAAACTAAAAAAAAAAAAAAAAAAAAAAAAAAAAAAAACCCCTCCAAATTTCAAAAAAAAACAAAAAAAAAAACTACTCAAAATACCTTCAAAAATAAAGAAAATAAAACAAAAAAAAAAAAATCCAACCTCAAAATAACTAAAACATAATAATAAAAATAACTTAAAAAAAAACTAAAACAAAATAGCAAAAAAACAAAGAAAAACTCAAAATAACTAAGATAAATAAATAAATAAACTTAATAACTTAAAAAAAATATGAACCCCAGGGTCATGTAGAGGGTTAATACAAACATTTAAAACCAAAATGCCGAGTCTCTCCAGAGATAGAGGACATAGATACATTATGTAAAGTAAATCAGAGTCGATGGAGGTGGACGTCCTTTTTTTCTTCCAGTCCCTGGTTTTCACATTTCTCTGGACTGAAGCATAAGGTCGGTGAAAGCCTAAAGCCTCCACCTCATAAAAGCCTCTTTCAGTTTATCCACTGGGGCAAAATTAACGTTTGGTACATTTTAAGTGCAGAGTATCTTTCCAAAGAACAGCTCGCGTCCCTAATCTGGACAGAAGCTCTGCATATTCAACATGAAACGCTGAAGAATAAATAATCCCAGAGTCACATGACGACGGCTCTGGTTTCACTGATTAAAAGAAGTTTAAACTCGGCTCTTCTTCTTCTTCACACTCGGCTGCTCCTCGGAGACGCGCCGCCTGTTTGTTTGGTTTGACGCAGGTAACGACGGTTCCCAGGGGAAGGTGGCGGTTAATGACGACGCACACATCCACGGAGGAGGAGGGAGGGATGGAGGGATGGAGAGAGAGGGAGAGAGAGGGGGGAGGAGAGGGAGAGACCTGACTTTTAACAATGCAATTATGGTCACTTAGAAAGAAAGAGAGAGAGAAGAAGAGAGAGAGAAGAAGAGAGAGAGGTGTCACAGAGGAAAAAAGAGGGCTGCAAGAGAGTGAAAGAGAGAGAGAGACAGATGCTACAGAGAGAGATAGAAGAGAGAGGGTTGACAGAGAGTGAAAGATAAAGATAGATGGATAGAGAGAGAGAGAGAGAGAGACAGAGAGAGAGACAGATGCTAGAGAAAGATAGAAGAGAGAGGGTTGACAGAGAGTGAAAGATAAAGATAGATGGATAGAGAGAGAGAGACAGAGAGAGAGAGACAGATGCTACAGAGAGAGATAGAAGAGAGAGGGTTGCCAGAGAGTGAAAGATAAAGATAGATGGATAGAGAGAGAGAGACAGAGAGAGAGAGAGAGACAGATGCTAGAGAGAGATAGAAGAGAAAGAGTGAAGGAGATAAAGATAGATGGATAGAGAGAGAGAGACAGATGCTGCAGAGAGAGATGGAAGAGAGAGAGAGTAAAAGAGATAAAGATAGATGGATAGAGAGAGAGACAAGAGAGAGACAGATGCTGCAGAGAGATATAAGAGAGAGAGTAAGAGATTAAGATAGATGATAGAGAGAGAGAGAGAGAGAGAGATGCTAGAGAGAGATGGAGAGAGAGAGTAAAGAGATAAAGATAGATGGATAGAGAGAGAGAGAGAGACAGATGCTGCAGAGAGAGAGATAGAAGAGAGAGAGTGAAGGAGATAAAGAAAGATTGATAGAGAGGGAGAGACAGAGAGAGACAGATGCTAGAGAGAGAGATAAGAGAGAGTAAAAGAGATAAAGATAGATGGAGAGAGAGAGAGAGAGAGAGAGAGAGAGAGAGAGAGAGAGATGCTACAGAGAGAGATGGAAGAGAAAGTAGAGAGTCAGAGATTAAGATAGATGATAGAGAGATATTTTTACAGAGAGAGATAGAAGAGAGAGTTGAGAGAGTAAAAGAGATAGAGATAGATGGATAGAGAGAGACAGAGATGCTGCAGAAAGAGAGAAGAGAGAAGGTTGCTAAAGAAGGGATGAGATAGATGGATAGAGAGAGAGATTTTACAGAGAGAGATAGAAGAGATGAAGAGATAAAGATAGATGGATAGAGATGGAGAGAGAGACAGGTGCTGCAGAGAGAGATAGAAGAGAGAGTAAAAGAGATAAAGATAGATGATAGAGAGAGATGGAGAGAGAGACAGGGGCTGCAGAGAGAGATAGAAGAGAGAGAGTAAAAGAGATAAAGATAGATGGATAGAGAGAGAGAGAGACAGATGCTAGAGAGAGAGATGGAAGAGAAAGTAAAAAAGATAAAGACAGATGGATAGAGAGAGATTTTACAGAGAGATAGAAGAGAGAGGGTTGCTAGAGAGAGAAAGAGAAAGAGAGATGGATATAGAGAGAGAGACAGATGTTAGAGAGAGAGAGGAGAGAGAGGGTTGCTAGAGAGAGAAAGAGAAAGAGAGATGATAGAGAGAGAGACAGATGTTAGAGAGAGAGAGAAGAGAGAGGGTTGCTAGAGCGAAAAAGAGATAAAGATAGATGGATAGCCAGAGATTTTACAGAGAGAGATAGAAGAGAGAGAGTAGCGAGAGTAAAAGAGATAAAGATAGATGGATGGAGAGAGAGATAGAGAGACAGATGCTGCAGATAGAAGAGAGAGTGATGCTAAAAAGTGAAAAACAAAGATAGATGGACAGAGAGATAGAAGAGAGAGTGAAAGAGATAAAAATAGATGGATAGAGAGAGACATGCTACAGGGAGAGATAGAAGAGAGAGTGAAAAGAGATAAAGACAGATGGATAGAGAGACAGATAGAGAGAAACAGATGCTACACAGAGAGATAAAAGAGAGGGCGGTTGCTAGAGAGAGAGAGAGAAATAGAGACAGGTGTTACAGAGAGTAAAAGAAAAAGGACGAAAAAGAGGAAGAGAACGACAGACAGAGAGAGTACGTGGGTGTGGAGGTGGGTGGGGATTATAAAAGATGACAATAAAAGAGCAAGAGCTAATCACCAAAAGCTAATTAGTATTTTAAATTTATGCAAAAACTGCGGCGTCCACAGAGACTCTCACAATCTGTCCAATTTCAAGGTAACTCTGAGCGAAGTGTGCAGCCAATTATTCAAACATCTGATGAAGTTTGTGAGCTTCAGGCAGAAAATAAAATAATAAAGCACAAATATTCAGCTGGGTCTGGATTTTTTTTTCTTTTTAGTTTAGACCAGTTATTTTTGTGTTGGAGATTCAGGGTTTGTAATGTGAGTCTAAGCCCTGATGGTCACCTCCTCTGTCCTGATGGTCACCTCCACTGTCCTGATGGTCACCTCCTCTGTCCTGATGGTCACCTCCTCTGTCCTGATGGTCACCTCCTCTGTCCTGATGGTCACCTCCACAAACCTGATGGTCACCTCCTCTGTCCTGATGGTCACCTCTACTCCTCTCATGGTTACCTTCACTGCTCTATGGTCAGCTTCACTGCTCTGATGGTCACCTCCTCTGTCCTGATGGTCACCTCCACTGTCCTGATGGTCACCTCCTCTGTCCTGATGGTCACCTCCACTGTCCTGATGGTCACCTCCTCTGTCCTGATGGTCACCTCTTGGTCACCTCCACTGCTCTATGGTCATGTTCACAAACCTGATGGTCACCTCCACAAACCTGATGGTCACCTCCTCCGCTCTGATGGTCACCTCCTCTGTCCTGATGATCACCTCTATTCCTCTCATGGTTACCTCCACTGCTCTAATGGTCACCTCCTTCGCTCTGATGGTCACCTCCACTGTCCTGATGGTCACCTCCTCTGTCCTGATGGTCACCTCCTCTGCTCTGATGGTCAACTCCACTGTCCTGATGGTCACCTCCACAAACCTGATGGTCACCTCCACTGCTCTGATGGTCACCTCCTCTGTCCTGATGGTCACCTCCACAAACCAGATTGTCACCTCCAAACCAGATTGTCCTCCTCTGTCCTGATGGCCACCTCCACTGCTCTAATGGTCACTTCCATTGCTCTGATGGTCACCTCCTCTGTCCTGATGGTCACGTCCATTGTCCTGATGGTCACCTCCTCTGCTCTAATGGTCACCTCCACTGCTCTGATGGTCACCTCCACTGTCCTGATGGTCACCTCCACAAATCATGCTCCTCACTGATGTTCTCAGATGTTTGATTGGATAAAACATCTTTTGTTCCTGATGTTTATGAATTCAGCTCCACTATATCTGCTAAATGTCTTGAAACAGCCTATTTTAAGAGAAGCCCTGCCCCGATCCTCTGCCCCACTTCCATTTTAATATCGGCCTATGCTTCCGTTTAATTTTAGATCCAATTTTCTGTGTCTTTACAATCTGGACTGTCAGCCTCACCATTACTTATTCATTCACTCAGCTCCTCCCATTGAGTCACGCGTGACTGGAAACCCACAGGAACTTTTGGACGGGCACCTTTAGAGAAACACACAACCGCTTAAAGCTACAGTATGGAACTTTTAGCTCAAATACAATCAAATAAAAGCACGTTTTTTTGTGTTTTTGTTGTGTTTGTTGCTCTGAATTCCTTATGGAAACGTGTTCTTTCTCTGAGTGGGCTTGCATCTCAACAAACCTGACTCCTACTACTGGACGAGGGCGTCTTTCAGCCTGTTTCCATGGAAATGCGCCTATTGGCTATAATCTCCCACATATTGTGTAAACATCTCCATGGGGAATGTTCCTGAGTGTGGTTTTAACTTTCTATTTCCATGGAATCATATAGGAAACATGCCACTGCCTTGTTTTAAAGCATTTTCAGTCTTGTCTTAGTCTGTGTTTAAATGTGATTTTATGGTTCTTCTTTTTTGAAGGACTTACTGCAGCCCTGTACTCCACCCACAGCCCTGAGGTCAGAGGTCAGAGGTCAGCTGACCAGGCTCAAGACCAGAGGAGACAGAGCCTTTTCTGTGGCAGCGCCCAGACTACGGAACAGCGCCCTCTGCCTGTCAGATCCTCTCAGTCTTTAACACAGTTTAAAACTAGACTGAAAACCCTCCTCTTCTCCCTGGTATTTAACACAGAACACACAGGTGAGTGATTGTTCTTTTCCGATGTATCGTGTTATCTGTAGAATGTTTAGTGTTGAATTTTCTGTGAAGTTTATTATTTATTTTTTACAATTATTCTCTCTGTTTCTTGTCTGTAAAACCCCTCACCACACACTTTATACACTTTTCTCACACAGGCATTAACATTTTCTCACATTTCTCTCTTAAACACAAAGTTCAAACCTTCGTCGGTGCCTTTGTCGGTGCAGAACGTTTCATCGACATTGTGGGTTTTGTCGGGGAGAAAACTTGCAAACATACAGCACTTCAGAGTCACACTGATCCAACATTTATGTAAATTTGTCTGACACATTCTGTACTGTACAGGAGACACGGAGGAGACTGATGGACAATGGTCTACAGTCCCTCAGCCAATCAGGACGCAGAACACGATGGTCTACAGTCCCTCAGCCAATCAGGACGCAGAACACAATGCACGTTCATACTCTCTGTAAAGAAAGCATACAAAATTGTGCAAAAAAATCTGCGAAAGATGATCTTGTTTTAGAGTAAATACATAATCAGAGTTTGGGGAAAGAGTTAGAACATATTCACATTTCATTACTTTTTCAAAAGCAAACACAAGTCACACTGTTCAAACTAATCCTCCAAAGAAACGTCCAGTCAAATACGGGCCGGTTATCGTCCTGTCGGAGCCACATTCTCTTATCTGTCTCTCAGTGTGTAGTGCTGCTGTGAGCGTGTGGCTTACGCTGATGCTGCTGAGGTGAGCGTGTGCACAGGTGCCGGTCCAACGCTCCAATCATCAGTCTGCGTTTAACACGGGAAACATTGACAGTGACAGTTATCCCCGTGACCATGGAAACAGGAAACGAGCCCATTCAGAGCCTATACAATCCAGATCTTGTCAGCGGAGAAGAGGACGAGAAAAACAACTCGAGATCACGCTTTACATCTTGACATTCAAATCTGCATGAACCAATATTCCCTTTGCTTCTTATCGTCGTCGTAATCCGAACATCAACTGTGGTCCTGATTAAACTTCTCACTGCGCTCCAGCAGGGGGCAATGTGGGGGACGAGGACCAGATGTGAGAGTTTTTATGATTGCTTGGGCCTCTGTAGCCAGCTGAGTGTCGTAATTGAAGCTAACTCCCCCGCGGCTTTGTGCTAATTGCTAATAAAATCTAGCATCCCCCCTAGAGGAGACAGACGATAGTGCAGCATGAGTTTGACCCCTGTCTCGCTCGGCGTAATGGACGTCACTGGGACCAAATCATCTCAGACGCATCCTCATATCGGAGCGAGCGTGTCGACCGTGAAGAATCGAACAGTTCAGACAAAATGAGGCCTGTCGTAAACATGTGCGAGGACATTACACTCGGACGGAGACGTTTAGAGGCGTATACTTAACACGTCACTGCAGACGAAGGCTATGAGGGATGGGGATATTTGTGGATTAACCCTCGTGTGTTCCTCCCACGAGTGACATTGAAGTTCCTCTGGGCTCAAGCTTGTTTCTTTTATAACTCAGCCTTAAAATAACATACTTTTAAAATAATTTTGGGCTTATTTTCAGCCTGACTTCAGACTAATACACCAATACCAAATTTATTTATTTATTTATTATTTATTTATTTTTTATTTTGGCTAGTAGGCCATATTTTGGACCTCAAAATCTTCACCACTGTACTTAACAAACACAGCAAAGTGAGCTGAGTGATAAGAGAAACAAACTGGCTTCAAATTCACCCCAGAGAAACTTCAACCTTACTTTTTTTTCCAGACAGTTCTTATAATATAATATAATAATAATAAAATATAATGTTGAGCTGGAAATGTTTCATAGAACTTTGGACATCTTTGACTTCATTTAAAGCAGCACTATTCACTTTATTCCACACGTTGCTGTGAGCGCCGCCATCGTCATTTGGGTTGGATTATTTTGCTGCTGAACTTGACGGCAAATAGGTTTTACAGTGACAGAACCGTTTTAAAGCTTCCCTGAGAATCGGTGCAGTCTCGAATTCTTGCTGTGCATAAACATTGAACATTTGACACAAACCAACCTACTTTATTTCACAATTTAGTGCTGAAACTTCACCGAAATTCTTCATTGAAAAGAACAGGATTTCCACTGAATCGGAAGTGCTACAACAAAGAAAGCTCGGTTAAGTTTCATTTACAGAAAAAGAGGACGGAATAAGATCAAGAGGGCTGTGTCAATAATCGAAGTGTTCAATAGATCTGGATGGTGAGACGAGTGCGTTTTAAAGGACCAGTCGTGTGTGAGCGTGCGGAGCTGCAGAGGAGTCACTGAGTCACTGGTCTTTTGTTTAAAACTCTGAGTCAGGGCCACAGCTTCTTTATGTCTCCTCACGTCTCACAAGTTGAATAAAACTCCAGTGTTTCCGTCTGCTTCCGCTCGGTCTCCCTCTCTCCTCTCTTTCTCTCCTCTGGGGCTTCTTATCATTATAATCCAAGTTATGGGAAGTAAAAAACTATTTCCTAATCGTTTATGAGTGAAACTGAAGACCTCATTTAGCGCACGGCCGTCACACGTGTTTCTGTCCTTAGCGGTAACACACACAGGTTTTAGGATTAATATATTGTACAAACTCAGTCCAAACTTTCTCCTGAATTATTGGTCTAATCAGCACATCATCATTATCATTATTATTTTAACTGTGTCATTTAATTACAAACCTCTTTACACTTTTATTACAGACACAGGTTAAAAAAAAAACAATATTTATCCCATGATCAGAGACAGTTTTAATGGCCGCCGCGCTTTAATTCTGCAGAACACACAAGTAGTTCCGGCAACAGTTAAATCACTTCTGTATCACTGCTCATCATCATCGTCAGGGTAAAATCAGTGACGTGTGTGAGGTTCATGAGGCTCTGATGTCGTCACAATCAGATTTACAAACATATAAACCAGGAGTCGGCGAGTAAATTTGGTCCAATTTCTCTCCCAGTGACTCGGGGGCCAGAATAAAAAAGAATTTCAAAATAAAAGTTCCAAAGTCCATATAAAATAGCTCTAACAGTATGAAATAAAAAGCTGGTTTTGTATGTTTTTTTATCCTTATTCTGGTTCTGGTAATTCTGGTTTTCAGTGGATTGAATCATTAAATTTCTTACCATTTTGTACGTCTCTGTTTGAAAAGAGCGAGTCTTTGGTCCCGTCGTCTGGAGCAAACCATTTAGCTCCTTTAGCGTTGGTCCTTTAATTCTAACCTCCTGCTTCGACCCAAAGTCCAGTTTAGAAAACTGAGCTTTAATATGTATCTTCCTCCATTTAAAAAGTAGAACAGACGAGAAGAAAAAAGTGAACGGATTGATAAACTTGATTTGCTAACTCTAAACAGTAGCTTTCTGGCACTATTCTGTGGGAGTTACAAGAATCCCTGGGCTCACGAGCGCCCCCTACCATGAGACAGGGTAACTACGTGCCTCACCCGGCGCAGAAAAAGAACAAAATTGCAAAGTTAAATAGAAAATAACTTAATAGTACAAATCATTAGATAAATATAACCATTTCATTTATTTTTTCTCTGTGATGACCCGACTGCACGTCACTGGGTAAAATAAAGTGTTGTCCTAACGAGTCGTGGAGGACGTGTCCTCGTTAAGTCTGTGCAAAATTTCACAACAACCACGACATCACCAGAGTCAAACAAACACTCAGCCGCTCGGAGCAGAGCAGAGAGACCAGCTTCATTTAAAGCACAGAAATGACTCATATTTGAGACATTTACATTTACAGAGAGTGAACAGGCTTTTCAGACTCGCAGGTGAGACGTTTCCGTTTGTCGCCGTGGTAACAGCATTAAACAAAGAGGAGCTGAGCGTCGTTCGGCTCGTCCAGGTTCAGGGTTTTTTCATCCAATCAGGGTTAATGGTTCTGTGTTTTCTTACTTGTGTCTTTGTCACGTGTTTAGGCTCCGTAAACTTAGACACAGAAACATCTACATCTCTGTTTGTTATAATCTGTTTGTGTTGTTTCACCAGCGCAATGTGAAAGTTTCAATAAAAGCAGATCAATCACCGTGGCCCCGGCTCGGAGCTCCGTGTGACTCCTGTGGTTGAGGTTACGCTGCTTAACTCCACTGAGATCGTCCTGTTTGACCCATGTTCCACGGTACTATCTTACGTCTCCATGGAAACAAGAAGACGACCAGCTGCACATATGTTATTTATATTAACAATAACACGCTGGGGCCGACCTCTCGAAGAGACTTTAATGTTCACATCGCCAGGGGTGAAAGGAAACCACGTACAAGTAGTAAAGTAGAATGTTCAGGTATCTGTGCTTGTTTTATAGTGTGTACTTTTTACTTGAGTACATTTGAGAGCAGTATCTGTACTTTCTAAAGTTTTGGAGCTTCAGCTTTGGTCAAAAAGAAAATAAATACACAAATTCATGAGAAAAAATGTTAATATTGCGCAAAATATGTCTCATTTTGAATTTATATCTCTACATTTACACTTTGACGAATGAACAACGCTTGTGTGAAATACTTTTACATTTTACTCTTTCTAAACAGGTGCTTAAATACTTTTACTTAAATAGTTTTTCCCATGTGATACTTTTACTTTTTACCTGTGTATCTGTACTTTTAAGTGACAAAATTGTCTTCCACCACTGTCCATAGCAAAGTTTTAGCCCTAAAAGTCTGCACATGCTGGTCTTTTCCAAACATTCTGCAGGTATGACCTTCTGCAGAGGTTCTGAGGCTTTAATCACAAGCAAAAAACTAAAACAACAGTAATAACCGCTGGTATATACGTCGAACACAGCGCTGCAGTCTATAGATCGGCCTATAAGATTTCCCTGTCCAGGCAGTATGAGTGACACCTCCTTATCCCTGTAATATGAATAAGGTTAAGAGGCTTATAGCTGCAATGAGGCTGATCCAGTTCTCAGGAGGCCAAGGTAAATCTCCTCATTCACCTTCAGCCTCACCTCTAAACTTCCACCGTACAACTCGACCCTGGACTATTTGAAAAGGCGCTCCCCTGATCAGCTTCCTGCTCATGTTTCGAAATCACCTGCAGGTCTCTTGTCTAAACAGTAACAGAAATGGGAGTATAATTACTTGAACGCTGGGTCGTGGCTCGTCTCATATTGGAACAGACCCGCGCTTCGCTCTCATTGTGCATGTGTAAACACCTACACCAAGCTAGCAATCAACTCTGATGGAAAACAATTAACTTTCAATTCTATCGGCTCGTTGTTTCAGGAGGCCATGGATTTAAAAAGAAATGAGAAGCTCTGGGGGGAACTGACTCATGAAAAGCAATATTTAGGGTGTTGACATTGATATAGAGGTCGCTCTTAATAGACTGGCTGAGTGGTCCCAAAGCGCAGGAGAATTAAGGATATATAGGCTTCGGCAAAACAAAATTGACTGCCTGTACCCTGGCGTGGGCCCGAGGTGGTAATCTGCTTGTTTTTTGACGTCCCACAGTTGGACCGTCCCCGTCTGCTCCTGAGGCTTGGATCAAAAGGGAGACGGCGGGGGACAGACACATTTCAGCGTTTCTGTTCCCACTTTAAACCAGACTTATGATGCAGGGGAACAACACGCCTTTATCTCAACTACGCTATCGCAGAACAAAGACAGGACCAAGGAAAGACTCGAGGCAAAGCAGGAGAGAGGAGCCGCTCCCCAGAAGACGGAGATAAAGCCGGACTCACCAGTCTGTGGTGGAGTCGTGCACGTGTGGGTAAAGGTGTTTATCTGCGGAGGACAGCGTGGGGCAGGTTCAGACAGTCAGGGTTTGAGGTTTGAGAGGTTAACGGCTCTGTACCGGATTGTCACTGTGAAAAATGTGAGTTCATTTCAAATTGTTGTGGTCCAAGCTTATTCCTCACTTTCCAAATGCTTCTGAGCATCTAATAATTCTCTCTGATGAGTTTTAAAGCACTTTTCAGACCTTAGAGACGAGTGGAGTGTCGTGTGTGAGGTTCATGAGGCTCTGATCTCGTCACAATCAGATTTACAAACATATAAACCAGGTGTCAGTAAATCTGACCCCGGGTCAGTTTCTCTCCCAGTGACTTGGGGCCAAAATAAAAAAAGACGGATTTCAAAATAAAAGTTCTAAAGTCCGTATGAAATAGTTCTAATAGTATGAAATTAAAAGCTGGTTTTATATTGTTTTTTTTTATCCTTTTTCTGTTTCCCCTATTTTCAATGGATTGAAGTCATTCAATTTCTTACCATTTTGTTCGTTTCTGTTTGAAAAGAGCGAGTCTTTGTCCCGTCGTCTGGAGCAAACCATTTAGCTCCTTTAGCGTTGGTCCTTTAATTCTAACCTCCTGCTTCGACCCAAAGTCCAGTTTAGAAAACTGAGCTTTAATATGTATCTTCCTCCATTTAAAAAGTAGAACAGACAAGAAGAAAAAAGTGAACGGATTGATAAAGTTGACTTGCTAACTCTAAATTGTAGTTTGCTGTCACTATTCTGCTGGACTCATAAGCGCCCCCTACCATGAGGCAGGGTAACTACGTGCCTCACCGGCGCCTTTTCACAGCCTTAAAGCAGCAGCGTCACTGCTACAGCACAGTCAGTCATGTGAGGCACGACCGGCCGGTGCCTCTCTGCACGTCCCTTTTCTGTATTTCAACAGTAAACGTAAAAATACAGCGAGTTTGAGTAATAAAAAAGAATAAAATTGCAAAGTTAAATAAAAAATAACTATATAGTACAAATCATTGAATAAATATAACCATTTCATTTATTTTTCTCTGTGATGACCTGACCGCACGTCATTACATCGAAGGTAACGATAACTAGCATGCATGCGCACTTCCTGCTGCACATATGGTTAGCAGACAAATAAAAACTTTATGATCAGATGCAGACAGACACATCACATATGCAATAAGAGTAAAAATAATCATTTCTATAGTGTAGATTCAAAACACTCCGTGGGTGTGGATTAGAAGTGCAGCCATTTTGCTTCTTCACATTTTAGGAACATTTTTGAAGCTTTTTATAGATGTATTCTTCACTGATCATGCAGCACAACAAACCGTGGTGGTAAGAAAAGCTGAGAAAACCAGACGAGCCGAGGGAGTCAGATTGCAGTTTTGACTTTGGCCCAGCGTTCACCTGTCACCCCTCTCTCCTGTGTTTTACCTGCGTGTCCCGGGAGATGGATGGCTCACCGTCAGTGTGGAGCTGCTGTTTGGGAGTCTCTGAGAGCGCAGAGCAATCAGTCTTGTACTGCAGTGTGGGACAAGAGGTAGGTTTGGGAGGAGGGAGGGGCCCCCGCACACACACACACACACACACACACACACACAGAGGTCATCTTAGAGGTCACCGCAGGGAGGTGTGATGATACAAGGAGGAGCATAAGCACTGCCGCATTAATTTAGCACCAAAATAACTCTGAAGTCAACCCAGGTCAGGTCTAATAGTGTTGTGTGAGTTTAACGCTTTAACAAGGGGGTTGGGCTGAGACAGGGGGCGCTCCCGAGTGAGGCATTAAGGACGGGACGATGGCATGGGAATACAAAGTTCCTTTAAAAATCGTAAATTATCATTGACTAAATGATGTCTGTCTGTATGCAGTAAATGGTGCATCGATTGAAAGACTTGTACACTTTTAAATATCTTGACGAAAACATATCCTCTGAAATATATCGGGATTATGTAACAGTTTAAAATCACAATGAATCACAATCACAAGGAATATTTCAAGCACCTTTCTTTCTGTACTAGATCATGTAGATATAAAACACATGCAGACTTCAGACTCGCTCTTTCCCTCAGCCGTTTGTTTCATTTAAACCCATCACTGTCACTCTTTGAAAAGGCAGGTCGGCCATCGCATCTGTCAGAAGAACAACGCTGTGTAAATATATTTATAAAGGACGAGACGACACTCAGTATCTCACAGGTTTGTTGAACTTTTAATACGTCTGTGGGGAAGCTGCCTGATGTGGTCGAAGTAGGAGGCAGACTCACAAAAATTCACAATTAGTGAAATTTACTGCAGCTCACAGTGGGAAAAATACATATTTACAAAAATTAACGGTGCTCAACTAAAGCAAAAGCGACCGAAATTACAAAACTAAGGAAACCCCCACGTGATTCTCCCCGAAAGACTGACTTGCCCTGCTCATATCCAGACGCACCTCCCCCAGGTAAACACCATTTACTGCTCAGGTGCAGCAGGTACAACTTCAGCAGGATCTCAGCACACACTGTGGACTTATGAGGGTCCAAAAGCCCTTTAACACTAAAACTATTAAGACTTAAACATAAAAAGAAATACGAAAAGACACTGAAACAACAAAAACAAAAAAGAACTTAACCCGGTTCTCCCCTCCATATGGTCCGGCCCACGACCACACCCAAGGCTTTCAAAAAATGGCCGACATAGGACACGCCCCCTCTGTGTCTGGACCATGTGGAGACTTGACAGCATGGATTTTGTTTTATTACTTTACTCTTAAACCTTGTGTTAAATACTGTGTGTCTTTCTTGTTACACTTATTTCAAGACATCTACACCGGAACCTGCAGCTTCGGTCACATTTTGGTCATCTTCAGGTTGACAAAAGGCCTCGTAATACATCTTTTCAGTGACTGCAAGCATCTTTTAGTGACGCATTCTACCTCCGTGTACACTGCTAACCGGAAAAGAGCTGTATTAAGTCCTTATAGGTCCAGCCTTCAATAGACAGTACCTTTCTCAGGCTGTGCGTGCTGGAAAAACGCCCTTGAAACACGACGCTGTACCTTCATTCATCTGCTCGATAAACGTCCTTCAACTCTGTTCTGTTTAGTTGCATATTGAAGAATGGTTGGAGATGAACAAATGTGTGAAAATAAACAAAATGATGGTGATATTAACGAGACAAAGGTGCATTTTTTCACAACGTCTAAAAACTGACTGCACTAGAACTGAAATGAGGAAAAAAGCTTTTGGTTATTTTGCTTCCCAGAAATTTGAAATGGACATATGCAGGTTTTTGTTTTTGTTTGTACTGTTCTGGATTTGAACAGGGCTCATGAAACGCTCTGGTGCTTTCATTGGGCTCGTTGTGTAGAAATAAAGATGCATGAAAATGAGTTGCGTCCTGTTGTGGATCTCGTGGCGCTGCGGCTCGCTGTGAGCTGAAACCTAATGAGTGCTTCTACTGCAGAGATGTTTATTTAGGGGGCACCAGGAAGTATCTAATGAATGCCATCCCAGCGGCCTGTTGAGACCTGACCTTCTGTTCAAAGCCCAGCGCTGCCTCCTCTGCCTCGCCCTGACTGCGCCGCCGTCAGCGCTCGGTGAATTATTGATAAGCGCGAGAGGAGACGGCATCACGTTGGGACAGCTCCATTGTAAGTGCATGTGTGCGTGGCTCGGAAACAAAATGAGCTCATCGGAAGTGGGACGGATCTATAAAAGCAGGGTGACACGAGGCTGACCCGAGGGTGGCCGGTGTCGGGCCTGCGGGGAGAGCAGCGTCCAGCGTTCAAGAGGGAGGGGGGTCAAAGGTCATGGGAAATAATGTCAAATATGAGTGAAGTGGAGCAGGTGTCTTGATCAAATGTGAGACTGATGCCATCGCTGACTCTCAAAACTTCACACATCTTTTCACGTCAGTGGTTGTCAAAACTATCAGTTGCTACATTTCGACTTTCCAGGATCTAAACTAGGAACTACCAAAAGACAAAATATATACACGTGCTTTTCCACCTTCAAGACTCTCAAAGTGCTTTACATCAAGGAACCACTCACCCATTCACTCACACATTCACACACCAGTGGACACAGACAAACGCTCCAACTTTGCTACTGTCGTCCAGATCCTGTGGTTAGCATTTAGGTGTGACCGATCAAGCTAACAGTAATACAAAATAAAAATAAAACCGGTGAAAATGTATTCTGAATCATACAAATGAAACCTGCAGATGGACCCCTCACATCACAAGAAGAAGCGTCGCTACTTAAATTCAAGTTTAAGTCATTGAAAGTCATTAAAAATAGGCTGGTTCATCAAACTCTTTTCTCTTTTCTGGATATTTTCTAATACAAATGACCAGAAAAAACTTGAGGGAACGTTGCCTGGAAAATACAGACGGATATCAGTCTGGTCCCCACCCGAGGGCAGCCCGGGGGGGTTTGAGGGGGCCCAGTGCTCCCCCGAAGGTTTTTGCCCCACTTTCATACAACATCTCACAGCAATCTCAACTAAACATGTTCCAATGGCGACTACCGAGTGTTCAAAATGAGACAGAGGAGTTTTCATAAGTCACTACAGGTTAAGAACATTTAAACTGGTTTAAAACAGCGACATGTCAGAGGGAGTGCGCTCACATCAATGTCAGACTCTGAATTAACACATAAACTGAGCGCCCCACTGAAGAACTTAGCTCATAGCTCCTCCAAACTCCCCCGTTGGTCTCAAACATAATCGTCCAATCAGCTTCTTGTTTTCAGTGACACATGTGAAACGAAGAAGCTCATTGGTCAGCTGTGATTTTCAAATAAAACCACATTTCTCTCACCTCAGATTAACAGTTTAGTTTTGGTTTTGCTCATTGATTCTGCAGAAATCACCTGTTTTTCATTCCCATGTGAGATTATTTTTGTCCTTTATTATTTCCAATACAAACGGACCATGCATGTCCCTGATTGGCTGCTCCGCCTCTCAGTCACGGTCATTTAAAAACAGGGAGATTCACCGGTGACCAGACTCATATCTTGGTAAAGTCCTGAAGACGTGTGTGTTCTTGATCCAGGGGAGAGTGAACGTCACTGTGCTGCACTAAAGTGAGATGGAGCCACATTCTGCCTATAACCACGACCTCCCCGATCAGCCGTTACGCCGCACACTCCTGCTCTGGTTTTGTGTTCACACTGGGCCCATCTCGTCCCACACAGCAGCTGCAGAACCTCTCCTCACTGCTCGTACAGGCTTTGACACGTGTTCTGTAATTGCGTTAAACTTGTGCTCCCTGTGGTTAGCGTTTAGACGTGACAAGTGCAAAAGATTCAATAAATACATTTAGAAAAGGCTGGGTCTTTACAGATATGTGATGGGGCCTTTTATTTAAATGGAAAAGCAGAGGTGATAATAAAATGCTGATTGCTTCCAGCTGACATTTTCGAGTGAAAGGAAAGATATTTACGGATGTGGGACAAATATAACGTTTAGAGGTCTGGTAGTTTGTGCCTATCTCTAAAGTCTAAAGGACATTATTGTGGAAGAAGACTTGTCCACTGCAGCTTTTAGCACAAGAAACGCACTGATTAGGACTCTTTGGGGGGTTAGGGGTTAGGGAATAAGATTAGAGTAGGATTAGGATAGGGTTAGACTGGGGGGTTATGGACGAGGGTTAGGGCTTAGGGTAGAGTTAGGACAGGGTTAGAGTTAGGAAGTTAGGGTTAGGGGTTAGGGAATAGGGTTAGGGTAGTGTTAGGACAGGGTTAGGGTTAGGAGGTTAGAGTTAGCTGGTTAGGGTTAGGGAGTAGAGTTAGGGTAGGGGGTAGGGTTAGGGTTTAGGAGTTAGGAAGACCGAGTTGGGGTAAGGGATTAGAGTTAGGGGTTAGGGTTCGGGCGGAGTTAGGGGTTAGATTTAGGGGGTTAGGGGTTAGATTAGGGTAGCATTATGGTTATGGGGTTATGGGATTACGAGGTTAGGTTTAGGGGTTAGGGGGTTAAGGATTTAGGGTTAGGGGTTAGATTAGGGCAGGGTTATAAGCATGGGGTTATGGGATTATGAGGTTAGGTTTAGGGGTTAGGGGGTTAGGCGTTAGGCAGGGGTTTGGATTAGGGTTAGGATGCCTGATTTCATTGAGAAAGTCGTGTCTTTCACCACTGCTCACTGATCCGCCCACACTGGGTTTCCTCAGAAATCAGGACAAACAGAATGAACAGAGGCAGCAGTAAATGTGCATCTCTCTGCGGATCCTGGAACAAAGGATTTCAGACTCAAAGTGCAGAGTAGAAACTTTCTTCTGCTTACACCAAACACGAAGCCTCCAGGGAACTGTGTGTTTGAATGTACGAAACTGCAGCGAATAACAACCACTGAGATTATGGGGAGTATATCATTTAACTGTTCAGACTTTTATAACTATATATACTTGATGTACTATAAAAATGGACCAGGAGTTTGACAGATTCTCCAATAGACTTAAAATCTTCTTAAACATTCTTTAAAAAAAAAATGATACTGGCTGATTTTAAAATAAGAATCTCAGTGGTACTTGACCTGTGGATGTGGCGTCTGGATTATTGTGATTTTTTGTGTGTGGGGCTGGACCTCCCTGCGGCGCTCACAGAACGTCCAGAACACTGCAGCTTGACTGAGACACAAACTAAGACACGGGACACGGGACCTGTGCTGCTTCACTGGCTCCTGTTTCACATCAGGTGAAAACAAAATGTTCCTGTGTTTAAATGTGTGACTCTGTGGTTCTGTTTGAGGGAGCCCTGAGGTCAGAGGTCACAGGTCAGAGGTCAGCTGACCAGGCTCAAGAGGAGCCTTTTCTGTGGGAGTGCCCAGGTGCCCAGACTTTGGAACAGCGCCCTCTGCCTGTCAGATCCTCTCAGTCTTTAACACAGTTTAAGACGTGACTGAAAACCCTCCTCTTCTCCCTGGTATTTAACACAGAACATGCAGGTGAGTGATTGTTCTTTTCCTTTGTGTCATCTATATATTTGTTGTTTTTATTGTTGACTTTTATGTGAAGCTCTTTGCTCAGCTGAAGTTGTTTGAAATGTGCTATAGAAATAAACTTGAATTGAAGTGAGTGCAGGGCCATAGTCGCTGGAATCTTCTGCAGCAGAGCCGTGTTTGTACGACACTGTTTACTTTGTAAATGAGGTGAATCAGTGGTTTAGATGCAGAGACACAAATGATCAAAGTTTGAACAGCTCCTTGTTTCTCTCATGAGACTGAGACGGATTGGATTATCTCACCGTCCCACTGCAGCTGGAGACGCCGAAAATCACAACAAGAAACTCACGAAACTCATGAAACTCATGAACCTCATGAAACTCAGCTCAACAGGTTTAAAAGTGGAGCTTTGGGGAAAGAAAGATAAAAACTCATATTCACATAAATCTGCTCTGGGATAAAGGGAAATGGTTGATTGTTGGATTGAAAATTGCAGATGTTTTTAGAGGTAACAGCTAAAACTTAAATAAATAAAACAACATTCGAGGAGACTTAACTAGAGTTAAGAAAAAATTCAGATGACAAATTGCTCTGGAGCGTTTCTAAATTGGCGTTCCACTTGGGTCTGCCTCCATCATTAGTCCAAAGAAGGAACAGTGCCGTCCCATGATGCATTTGGGGACCAGACCAGAAATGAGAATATTACCCAATAAATGATAAACTCGTTTCATTATCTGCGGCACATTTCCATCTCGGTTTGGATCAGAACGATTCAGATCTGCTCCTCAGAGACGAGGCTGCGTGAGATCAAAGTGTGCAGAGCAAAAGTGATGCAGAACAGGATGTTCTGTCAGTCTGCTTTAAACACGACCTCCATCATCTGCTTTAAACACGACCTCCATCATCTGCTTTAAACACGACCTCCATCATCTGCTTTAAACACGACCTCCATCATCTGCTTTAAACACGACCTCCATCATCTGCTTTAAACACGACCTCCATCATCTGCTTTAAACACGACCTCCATCATCTGCTTTAAACACGACCTCCATCATCTGCTTTAAACACGACCTCCATCATCTTTGCTTTAAAACACGACCACCATCATCTACTTTAAACACGACCTCCATCATCTACTTTAAACACGACCTCCATCATCTACTTTAACACGACCTCCATCATCTGCTTTAAACACGACCTCCATCACGCTTTAAACACGACCTCCATCATCTGCTTTAAACACACCTCCATCATCTGCTTAAACACGACCTCCATCATCTGCTTTAAAAACACGACCTCCATCATCTGCTTTAAACACGACCTCCATCATCTGCTTAAAAACACGACCTCCATCATCTGCTTTTAAACACGACCTCCATCATCTGCTTTAAACACGACCTCCATCATCTGCTTTAAAACGACCTCCATCACGCTTTAAACACCTCCATCATCTACTTTAAACACGACCTCCATCATCTACTTTAAACACGACCTCCATCATCTGCTTTAAACACGACCTCCATCATCTGCTTTAAACACGACCTCCATCATCTGCTTTAAACACGACCTCCATCATCTGCTTTAAACACGACCTCCAATCTGCTTTAAACACGACCTCCATCATCTGCTTAAACCTCCATCACCTGCCACCTCCATCTGCTTTAAACACGACCTCCATCATCTCCTTTAAACACGACCTCCATCATCTCCTTTAAACACGACCTCCATCATCTGCTTTAAACACGACCTCCATCATCTGCTTTAAACACAACCTCCATCATCTGCTTTAAACACGACCATCATCTGCTTAAACACGACCTCCGTCATCTGCTTTAAACACGACCCATCATCTACTTTAAAACACGACCTCCATCATCTGCTTTAAACACGACCTCCATCATCTACTTTAAACACGACCTCCATCATCTACTTTAAACACGACCTCCATCATCTGCTTTAAACACGACCTCCATCATCTGCTTTAAACACGACCTCCATCATCTGCTTTAAACACGACCTCATCATCATGCTTTGACCTTTCTGCTTAAAAAACACGACCTCCATCATCTGCTTTTAAACACGACCTCCATCATCTGCTTTAAACACGACCTCCATCATCTGCTTTAAACACGACCTCCATCATCTGCTTTAAACACGACCTCCATCATCTGCTTTAAACACGACCTCCATCATCCGCTTTAAACACGACCTCCATCATCCGCTTTAAACACGACCTCCATCATCTGCTTTAAACACGACCTCCACCATCTGCTTTAAATACGACCTCCACCATCTGCTTTAAAACACGACCTCCGTCATCTGCTTTAAACACGACCTCCGTCATCTGCTTTTAAACACGACCTCCGTCATCTGCTTTAAACACGACCTCCGTCATCTGCTTTAAACACGACCTCCGTCATCATCTGCTTTAAACACGACCTCCGTCATCTGCTTTAAAACACGACCTCCATCATCTGCTTAAACACGACCAACATCTGCTTTAAACACGACCTCCATCATCTGCTTTAAACACGACCTCCATCATCTGCTTTAAACACGACCTCCACCATCTGCTTTAAACACGACCAACATCTGCTTTAAACACGACCTCCATCATCTGCTTTAAACACGACCTCCATCATCTGCTTTAAACGTGACCTCCACCATCTGCTTTCAACGTGACCTCCATCATCTGCTTTTAAACACGACCTCCATCATCTGCTTTAAACACGACCTCCATCATCTGCTTTAAACACGACCTCCATCATCTGCTTTAAACACGACCATCATCTGCTTTAAACACGACCTCCATCATCTGCTTTAAACACGACCTCCATCATCTGCTTTAAAAACACGACCAACATCTGCTTTAAACACGACCTCCATCATCTGCTTTAAACACGACCAACATCTGCTTTAAACACGACCTCCATCATCTGCTTTAAACACAACCTCCATCATCTGCTTTCAACGTGACCTCCAACATCTGCTTTAAACACGACCTCCATCATCTGCTTTAAACACGACCTCCATCATCTGCTTTAAACACGACCTCCGTCATCTGCTTTAAACACGACCTCCGTCATCTGCTTTAAACACGACCTCCATCATCTGCTTTAAACACGACCTCCATCATCTGCTTTAAACACGACCTCCATCATCTGCTTTAAACACACGACCAACATCTGCTTTAAACACGACCTCCATCTGCTTTAAACACGACCTCCATCATCTCCTTTAAACACGACCTCCATCATCTGCTTTAAACACGACCTCCATCATCTGCTTTAAACACGACCTCCATCATCTGCTTTAAACACGACCTCCATCATCTGCTTTAAACACGACCTCCATCATCTGCTTTAAACACGACCTCCATCATCTGCTTTAAACACGACCTCCATCATCTGCTTTAAACACGACCTCCATCATCTGCTTTAAACACGACCTCCATCATCGGCTTTAAACACGACCAACATCATCTGCTTTTAAACACGACCTCCATCATCTGCTTTAAACACGACCTCCATCATCTGCTTTAAACACGACCTCCATCATCTGCTTTAAACACGACCTCCATCATCTGCTTTAAACACGACCTCATCATCATCTGCTTTAAACACGACCTCCATCATCTGCTTTAAAACACGACCTCCATCATCTGCTTTAAACACGACCTCCATCATCTGCTTTAAACACGACCTCCATCATCTGCTTTAAACACGACCTCCATCATCTGCTTTAAACACGACCTCCATCATCTGCTTTAAACACGACCTCCATCATCGGCTTTAAAACACGACCTCCATCATCTGCTTTAACACGACCTCCATCATCTGCTTTAAAAACACGACCTCCATCATCTGCTTTAAACACGACCTCCATCATCTGCTTTTAACATCTGCTTTAAACGACCTCCATCATCTGCTTTAAACACGACCTCCATCATCTGCTTTAAACACGACCTCCATCATCTGCTTTAAACACAAACTCCATCATCTGCTTTAAACACAAACTCCATCATCTGCTTTAAACACGACCAACATCTGCTTCAAACACGACCTCCATCATCTGCTTTAAAAGAAGATCTGTTTCTGAAAGTTTATAAACCGCCAACTTATTAAAACATTTCGCAGAGTTTTGCTTCTTAAATGTGTTTTTGAACTTTAGTTAGCATGTAGCTGGTTAGCATGTAGCTGGTTAGCATGTAGCTGGTTAGCATGTAGCTGGTTAGCCTCCACGATGTCTTTAAACTCTTTATATTTAAGTTTATGTGAAAAATGTGTGGAAAATGTCCTTCAGATCCAGAAAAGGTGTCACTGTTGAGTTCGTTTGTAGAGACTAGAACCAAACATGTAAAAATATACTAAAAATGTGCTATACTAAACATCTTCTTACATGTCGTGGTGAGGATTGGTCCGAGTTTATAACAAGAGACTTTTAAAAGGAAGAAAGAAAAACATTTAAATTATTTACCAGGACTGATTGGTTTTGTGTCCGTCCCAAACATCGATAAATTGAACAGTTTTCAAGCGACAGACGGCTTTCGGCGATGTTAAATGACACCAAACCAGACGGATGTTTCTGCTTAACAAACAAAATCTTAGCCTGTAGTTTTCTAGTTTGTGTTTTTTCTGTGTTTAGTTTGAGTTCACAGTCTGGTTCTGAAGCCGTGGAGCTGCTCTCGGGGTTTTGTAAAGACCTCGTCAGCGCCGGGCGTCCTCCATCGTGTCAGACGGTCTAAACAGCCCATAACCTTTGAGTCTCGCCTTAAACTGACATTAGCGTGAAAAGGCTGTGCTCCCCGGCGGACGTGTGGCTGACAGTGATGTACAGAGCAAAACAAAACCAAGGAGAAACTCTGACGAGGAAACGCAAAGGTCTCGGGAAAAGCTCGTTTCAGTGGAACGTCCTGGTCGGCTGCCCTCGCGTCGTCTGAGTCTGACAGCTCCAAGTTTAACATCAGAGTTAAGGCTCGTAATTGGCCAAGGGTGAAAGAATCTGTCCCGTCCAGGGTGAAAGAGCCGTTTGCCCCGTCCAGGGTGAAAGAGCCGTTTGTCCCGTCCAGGGTGACAAGAGCTGTTTGTCCCGTCCAGGGTGAAAGAGCCGTTTGTCCCGTCCAGGGTGAAAAGAGCCGTATGCCCTGTGCAGAGTGAAAAGAGAGCCGTTTGCCCCCTCCAGGGTGAAAGAGCCGTTTGCCCTGTCCAGGGTGAAAGAGCCGTTTTTGTCCCCCCCGTCCAGGGTGAAAGAGCCGTTTTGCCCGTCCAGAGTGAAAAGAGCTATTTCCCCCGTCCAGGGTGAAAGAGCCGTTTGTCCCGTCCAGGGTGAAAGAGCCGTTTGTCCCGTCCAGGGTGAGAGAGCCGTTTGTCCCGTCCAGGGGTGAAAGAGCCGTTTGTCCCGTCCAGGGTGAGAGAGCCGTTTGTCCCGTCCAGGGTGAAAAGAGCCGTTTGCCCCGTCCAGGGTGAAAAGAGCCGTTTGCCCCGTCCAGAGTGAAAAAGAGCCGTTTGCCCCATCCAGAGTGAAAAGAGCCGTTTGCCCCGTCCAGGGTGAAAGAGCCGTTTGTCCCGTCCATGGTGAAAGAGCCGTTTGCCCCGTCCAGGGTGAAAAGAGCCGTTTGTCCCATCTAGGGTGAGAGAGCCGTTTGCCCCCTCCAGGGTGAAAGAGCCGTTTGCCCCCGTCCAGGGGTGAAAGAGCCGTTTGTCCCGTCCAGGGTGAGAGAGCCGTTTGTCCCGTCCAGGGTGAGAGAGCCGTTTGCCCCGTCCAGGGTGAAAGAGCCGTTTGCCCCGTCCAGAGTGAAAAAGAGCCGTTTGCCCTGTGCAGAGTGAAAAGAGCCGTTTGCCCCCTCCAGGGTGAAAAGAGCCGTTTGCCCCGTCCAGGGTGAAAAGAGCCGTTTGCCCCGTCCAGGGTGAAAAGAGCCGTTTGCCCCGTCCAGAGTGAAAAGAGCCGTTTGCCCCGTCCAGGGTGAAAAGAGCCGTTTGCCCCGTCCAGGGTGAAAAGAGCCGTTTGCCCCGTCCAGGGTGAAAGAGCCATTTGCCCCGTCCAGGGTGAAAGAGAGCCGTTTGTCCCGTCCAGGGTGAAAGAGCCGTTTGTCCCGTCCAGGGTGAAAAGAGCCGTTTGCCCCGTCCAGGGTGAAAAAGAGCCGTTTGCCCCGTCCAGGGTGAAAAGAGCCGTTTGCCCCGTCCAGGGTGAAAGAGCCGTTTGCCCCGTCCAGGGTGAAAAGAGCCGTTTGCCCCGTCGAGGGTGAAAAGAGCCGTTTGCCCTGTCCAGAGTGAGAGAGTCCGTTTCCGTTTGCCCCGGCCAGGGTGAAAAGAGCCGTTTGCCCCGTCCAGGGTGAAAAGAGCCGTTTACCCCGTCCAGGGTGACAAGAGCCGTTTGCCCCGTCCAGAGTGAAAAGAGCCATTTGCCCTGTCAAGAGTAAAAAGAGCCGTTTGCCCCGTCCAGAGTGAAAAAAGAGCCATTTGCCCCGTCAGGGTGAAAAGAGCCGTTTGTCCCGTCCAGAATGAAAAGAGCCGTTTTGTCCCGTCCAGGGTGAAAAGAGCCGTTTGCCCCGTCCAGGGTGAAAGAGCCGTTTGCCCCGTCCAGGGTGAAAAGAGCCGTTTGCCCCGTCGAGGGTGAAAAGAGCCGTTTG